>PVJH01003909.1:0-133942 GCA_004026705.1 Nesogale talazaci | reverse complement strand
CAGTCCCGCGCACAACCACTACGCCACTGGGGCTCAGCCCCACACCCTTTTTCTTTAGACTGCATTTTACTAGAGTATTTGATTTAAGACACCAAAGTCCACACTTTCATCAAAGTCACTCTCTCAGCCAGAGAGAGAGAGAGAGCCCAGGGCCACTGGAAGACAAGCTCAAGAACTCTGTCTGAAGTGGCGGATGTCCAGAATCAGAGGCGCCAGACTACAGGACTGAGTAAATGAGCCAGCCTGACGCCAGACAGTTCAAATGAGCCATCCACTTTAGAAGACTTTTCTGACTTCCATTTTGAAGAGCGATTTAGATAGACAGGAAAAGGGCAGAGCAATCAAGACCAATGGGCTTGCTTTTTGACCAGAAAAAGAACATAAGATTAAGTAATAAAGGAATGTATGGGGCAACATGCACAAAAGAAAGAAAGCATATATATTGTGAACATATTTTATAGAATAGTTGTCATAGAGCAGAGTTTTTTGCACAGATGAATGGTAAGTTAATAGATTAAGAGGACCCTCCTTTGATGGGGCTAGTTGTCCTTCTGGTTAAATGTCTTCAAGGCCTTTCCAGCTCAGAGCTACCTTATATTGATGATGAAAATATTTCAAATTTTCATGAATAACTATGTACAGTAGAAATATTTTGGGCTTAAATTTCAATAAAGGTACATTTTCTTTTACTAATTTGGAATTCAATTGATCATCATGTAATTCTATAGAAATTAAAAATACAAAGTAATAAATGACAATAAAGTAATAATTATTATTAAATTTCACTTATGTAAATTGTTATATCAATCCATGCCTTATACTAGATTATAGTTATTTTATATATGTGTGTGCATTCATATTACAAATAATTATCATTTAATATTGCCACATATTACTGGATCAAGGTATCATTTTTCTCAACACCAAGTACACTGAATTCTTCTCATCAAAATAATAATTTCCAAGATCGTTCTGTTTTTGTTTTGTTTTGCTGTCTTTCTTAGGAAGAATAAACGATGATGTCAGGTGATTATTTTTGTTGTGGAACTCCATACAAAATGAAATTCTTCAAATTTCCAGAACACCACAGTCCTCTGCATATACCTTTCAGTTTCAAGTTCTTGCCAGATGAAGAATATTTATAAACATGCCTGAATTTTAAACTAAGAAAGATTCGATATTGCAAGGTTTATTTGTACCTTTTTGCTACATCAAGTCTAGAGGAGAAAAAGAGAAAAATGAGATCGAGTGAGAAGAGGAAAAGAAAAGGTCATGTAGATGGAGAAGCAGGAACCGCATGACTGGGAGATAAGGACAATAGAAAGCATCTGGACTTTTGTTTCAGGAGATTGCTTAAAGGATGTCAGATGTAATTCTATATTTTAAAATTGTAACATGACATTTCCTTAATTTATATTTAATATTTTTCAATATATATACATAACCAAAGAAAGGAATACTTTTTCTTTAAGATCTAAATTAAAATGAGGTGAAATATATTACCGTGATTCAATAAAAAGTAAAATTCAAATCTGACTCTACATTCTTAAATCAATAATGAAGTCAATAATAGGAGTCCTGGCATCGGAAAATTAAAAAAAATTACCTTAGAGTTAAACTCTTCTCATTGGTATCATAATGAATGGTTTTTGAACCTAAACAGGAACCTAAACAAGATTGACTGACAAGTAAACAGTCAATTTCTTCGAACCTTCCTCAGCTCCAGAAACTTGACAACCTGTCTTGACACTTTTCAGATGTTTTTGATGCAGTTTGGGGCCCTCTTTCCTCCTGAATGGCTTGCCACACTGCCACGGTAACCCCTATGAAAATACTTCACACAAGCTTTGGCATTTCAGATGAATTTCCTCTTGGCAAAATATCGGCCAAGTCATAAGGAAATTAATACCAATGATATCATTCAACATTGAAGGCTTGCTATATTAAATATTTAAATATTATATTGTCATTATGGTTTAGTGGTGACCATATGTCTTAGAATATCTAATTCATTCTCCATATCAAATATTCTGGCATCCCCATAAATATAAGAAAATGCAATAACTCTTTATGTTTTACTCTATATTCTACAGAGCTATAAACTAATTGCATAATGATATAAGTATAAAAAGTAATGAAAATGAGAAAAGGGAGCTAAAACTGAAGCAGAACCTCTTGGGTGAGTGGCATCTATATTACCAGCCATCAGAGATTTGCAGATTATGATCATTCTTATCTGTAGTTGCTTTAGGCATGCTGCCACCTAAGGTAAAAAAAAAACTAATTGGTTTGTTGTCTTATTAAATTTAATGTGTGAAGATTCATATTGTTTGGGTCTTTGTTGGCAAATAAATATTTTTTGTAGACTTGTTAATGAAAAAACGTTATTCAAGTTGTCATCTTAAAACATAGAGTGTTTATTATAGCTAAAGTCATAACGGCTCTGAAGATGTTTCTACAGAGAGGTTTTATGAAAATTTTGTCTAAGTATTTGTACTCCCAGAGATGAATTTAATATACAGACAAAGTGTCTTGTTTTAATACAGACAAATGATGGCTAACATGCCCATTAGACCCTCTCTCAAATATTAACTTTCTTCAAATAACAAATGCAGATCTTTGACAGGTGCATCATTACATTCAACGCTGCTGCCTAAAAGGAGAGGCATCTACGTTGGCGATGAGAGAATCAGTTCTACGCATGCAATTTTAAGTGCCGGCTTTATGTTCTCCTACAAGTGCATTATTATAAAAGTTCTGTACGTGATGCTTGGAAAACAAATGCTCTATAAACATTAGTTTACACTCTGATCACTGGTCTTTTGGCCAAAGGGCTTTCCAAAAATAAGAAAGCATGTTGCAGCCCCTCTTAATCTCTGAATCTGTATTTTGAAACTATCTTTCATAAGAGCTTTTGGTACATCAGAAACAACAAACCATGGATGAAATCAAAGCCTGACTGTGACCTTGTGAACCAAGATTTTCATGATGAATCAATGTTCTCATTGTCCAATGATAGGTAGTGGTTTAACTTATTGAAGGTACAAACTTTGGCATAAATAGTTCCTTGTCATTATTTCAACTGGATGTCAGGCAAAAATATTAATGGCAGTTGATGGCTATCAGTCATCAAAAATATTGACCAGAAAATAATTAGTGTTTTTCATATTTTTTTCATTTTTTATGATTTGGAATTTTAATATAATTCTCCTGAATTAAAAGAAAACACCAGTGTCACGGAACCTTCAGAGAATGTTGTTGTAGAGAACTCCAAGAGTCTTGCTTTGTCTCATGGACTTGGTCAACACTACTGTAATCCCTAGAGAAGGAACTCGTGTGTGGTCCCTTACAGGGGCAGCAGCAAAGAGGAAGGCCCTCATCACGTGGCAGCCACAAGGGATGGAGCGACGCCAGGTCAGGTTTCAGTGGATTGCATGTGAGCTAGCTCTCAGGAGGAATGAACTGGATAGCGCCAAACACCACCAACAGCAGCAAGAGTCTTAACAAAGAGACATGAAGACTATGTCAGGTAAGAGCTGAAAGGCTGGGAAACACAACCTCAGTGATTTAAAAGCACCAGCCCATCCTGGGACAAAGATGACACTCTTTGCCCCTGTAATGATTTTCTGTACAATAGAAGGAAACACTGTTTAGTTGCAAACTGTCCTCGCAACTATCGTTGTGTTTGAACTATTGTTGGGGCAACTGTCTTGTTGAGAGCTTTCTCTGGTTGCTCCCCCTCTGAAGAAAGTTTCGCATCCTCGGTAGCTATGACTCAGAATTGACCTGATGTCAGTGAGGTTTTTCAAGACGTTTAGCAAATTTAAAGCAACTTTTAAAAAATTAACCTAAGAAAAACTAATAAATCATTTGAGGACATTAATTGAATATCTTTTTTGATATTTTGCTTACTTTTCAGAAATATTCTATATTCTGCTCAATCCAAAACTGATCAGAGGATTTCAAGGTATCTGTCTAATATACAGTGTTGAATGCATAGTCTTTTACCATTTTACATTTATATTTTATTAGCACCACAATGCATTCTGCATCCCATAGTAATTACACCAATGAGAAACCTCTTACGTTGTTTATTGCAGTTTAGTGCTATTAAAATGGTTCTGATTTGTAACAGCTCTAGCTATAGTCAACAGAACAAAATCCTGATCAGTCTTGTATCAACCTTGGATATATCAATACATTTGAATCCATTATTGCAGTCATCATTTCAATCCATATCCTTGAGTTTCTTCCTACTTTTCTCTGACCTTCTACCCTTCCAAATGCGATATCATTTTCCAGTGATTGATGTAGTCTGACAAATTTCCAAAGCACCTCTTGAAGACTGAATGATTTCATGCTTACTTCTAAGGAGCACACTGGCTACATTCCTTCCTGAACAGACATACTTGTTCTTCCGCAGGACATGGTATTTTGAATAATCTGTCCCAACGCCACAATTCAAATGAGATGATTATACCATTTACTTCCTTATTCATTGTCCAATTTTTGTAAGCATGAGGTGATTGAAAATCTTATTGCTTGGGTCAGGTGCACCTTAATGCATCAAAGTGACCTCCTTGCTTTTCAATATTGTAATGATGTTTTATACAGCAGATTCTCCCAAGATAATTTTAGCTTAGTTTTTAATGCTTTCTCCATGAGCATTGGCTCTGTATCCAAGCAAGATAAAACCCTTGGCATCATCGATATTTTTCTCCATTTCCAGATATTATCTATTGATTCACTGAGAATTTTTCTTATCTTTATAGTGATTTGTAAATATACCAAAGGCAATAATCTTTGATCTTCATCAAGAAGTAGTTTATGTCCTCCTCACTTTTAGCAAGTATTTCTCCCATTCACAACTTATTAATATGCATTCCTCCAGTACTGATGCCAAGTACCTCTTCATCGAGATGAGCTTTTCAAATTATTTTCACAGGAAACAGATTAAATGGCATGAGGAAAGGATAAAACCCTGATGCACACCTTTCCTGATTTTAAACCATTTGTTACTCCTTCGTTCTGTTTTAGTGACTTTTACTCTTGGCGTAGCTGCACAATGGCATGTGCTGGGAGTGCCCTTCTTCTTGAGGTTATCCAGTTTGTTTTGATTTTCATAGTCTTTCTTCTCTCTCTCTCTCTCTCTCTCTCTCTCTCTCTCTCTCTCTCTCTCTCTCTGTTAAGCACTGGTGAAACACCAGAGGAACTTGAAGCACTCTTACTCATTTATGTCAACAACTGTGAAAGACTGATACTTGGTCTACTGACTGGAAGAGACCCATATCTGTACCCATTCCAAAGAAAGATGACTCAGCAGAATGCACAAACTGCAGAAGAATATCAATGATACCAAGTACAAGTAAAATTTTTCTGAATATCATTTAAAAACTTTTGTGGAAATTTATTAGTAGAAGTTGTCTGCATTATATAGAAAACAAAGTGGAATAAGCAATATTATTGTTGATGTCAGATGGATCTTGGTTAAAAAGAAAACAGACTATCAAGAATATGTTTACTTTTGATTCATTAATTTGGAAAAAGGATTCTGTTGGGTGGGCTATAACAGAGAAATAGTCTTGATAGGAATGAGAATTCTAGAACACTTCACTGTGCTCACATGGACACTGTACATGGGTCAAGTGTAGTTGTGTAGACAGAAGAAGAGAACATTGGAGTGTTCAAAAATAAGGAAAGGTGTGTGTTGGGGTTGTATCCTCTCACCATTGCTCAATCTGTATACTAAAGAAATCAACAGAGAATCAGATTTATATGAGGAAGAGTACAGTGTTAGAATTTTTAAAAAGTTTATTAACAACCTGCCATATACAGATGATACAAGCTTTTTCACTGAAAATGAGGAAGACTTGGGGTACTTGTGGATAAAAATTGAGGATTACAGCCTTCCATATGGATTACAATTCCATATAAGGAAAACCCAAACCCTCATAAGTAAACCAGGAGATAACATCACAGTAAATGGAGAAGAGATTGAAATTGTCGAGGATTTCTTCTTGCTTGTGTTCATAATCCATGCTCATGAAGCATCTGTCAAGAGATCAAATAATGCATTGCATTTGATAAAAATGCTGCATCAGACTTATTAGGTGTTTAAACAAGGATGTTACTTGGAGAACTTGATGTGTGTGACCCACACCATGTCATTTTCATTGATGTCATATGCATGTGAACAAGGAAGAACAAATAAGATATGATGCAATTGTAGTGTTGCAGAAGAATATTGAATGTAAAATTAACTAGAAAAAGAACCAAAAAAACAAGAGTTGGACAAAGTACAGCCAGAGTGTACCTGAAAGGCAAGGCTGGTGCGACTCCATCTCACATACTTTTGGCATGTTGTTTCTAGGGAAGGACTTCATGCTTGATTTCATAGAGGAGCAGTGAAATGGATTGCCACAGATACAACAATAGAGTCAAACAAAAGTGTTGGCATGTGGCAAGCCTGGGCAGTGTTTCATTTATTGTAACAGGCTTCCTCTAGATACCCTCTGATGAGTACCTAACAACAATCACACCCATGATCTAAATTTTCACTTATTTTACATCTTTTTTTGTCACTTTGTAATGTTTCTGTCTACTCCAATACCAAACCACACCAAATTCACTGACATTGAATCAATGACTCTCACAGTGACAAGACAGAGCAGGGTAGAATTGTCCTTCTGAGTATCTGACATGGTATGTTTCTGTAAGAATGGAAAGCCTCCTCTCTGGGGCACGGACAACAGGGAAGTGAGTGTTGAGACACATTGTACAGTGTACAGAATGAAAAAATAATTTGTAAATTACTAAGGATTCAAGGGGAAGTGGGGGAGGAAGGGTAATATAAGGAGCTGATAATGGGGGCCTGGAGGGAGGAAGAAAGTTTTGAGAGTGATGGGTGTGTAAAAGTGGCCTGCATACAACTGATGTTGTTAGGGATTGTGATGGGAGTTGTATGGGCCCCACAATAAAATGATTCATTTTTAAAAAAGGGGGGGAAGGGGAAAGGGGAGGTTTTCTTTTTTTTAAAGAGGAGCTTGTACCAAGGGCTCAAGTGGAAAATGTTGGGAAATGTATGTGGAAACGTGTGTAAATGTGCTTGATACAAATGATGTACTGAATGTTGTAGTAGCTGTAAGAGCCCCCAATAAAATTTTTAAAAATTAAATAATAAAAAAAAAGAACGGAAAGCCCTGACTTTCTCCTTTGTAACATCCGGTGATTTAGAACTGCCCACCTTTGGATAACACCTACAATTTATGGAAATATCCAAACCTACCCACTGCCTTTGAGTCAATTCTGATGCTCACCAACCTTATATAGGATTGTAAATCTTTCAGACAGCAGATAACTTAATGGCATCTTAGCAAATCTAATGATGCTATTGACATTTCATTGGTTACCAAATACTCAATTCACATTGCCACAAAGGTACATATACGTATATAGAAGATTCCAAAATGAAGGGAATAGCTCTGACATTCTTCTGTTTTAATTATCTGTAAGAACAGCTTTTTTTTCATGAAATGAATATTTAAATAGAAATTGTGTTCTGTCCTGCCAATTCTCCATTATCTGTCTCTAGAAGCTTTTTGATTCATTCCTTTTCTGATATTTGGGTTTTTTTTTTTATCTCCAAGTCACTATAAATGGTTCCTTATCTATGGAGCACTCTAGGAAAACTGCTAATAAGACAATTTCTTTATTTGCCTCCTCATGGAGAGAGCTGGTATATTATTAAAGATAATTGTCTATCACATTGGTTCCTAACTAACAACTTCCAGCCATCAGCTAGATTTTGACTCAAACCTGGAGGACAAAGGAAATCTGCACCATTGGACAACCAAGAAGTGACATCTCCGCAGGAGGAGTCAGCGGCCTCCTCCTCCTGCAGATGGACAGTGGGCTGGGGGATCGTCAGAGCTCACCTTGTCACTAGCAACTTGATCCCCAGCCCATGGCTTCTTTCACATTTCAGGGTATTATATACCAATGCTGATCAATATCATATATAATATCTTTCTTAAGTATTTGTAATAGAGATTGCACCATTATTCTTGTCAGACTACAGGAAATTAAACTTATTTTGGATAATTTTATCTTACAGAATTCTTAACGATAGAGAAAATATGGTATAAAAACATAGCTTCCCTGTTATAATTAAACACTGTGCCTGTCTCTAATCAAGTTAAATCCTATTAAAATTCTACAATGGTTAAAATGCTTATATTTGGAAGTTTTTAAAAAATATTAAATCACTATACCCTCAGAAATATATCCATTTTATTTTTTTAAGTGGCTTCTGGCACATTCTAATAACAATTTCCTATACTTATTTTGAAAGAAGTAGGTTGTTTGCCCTTCTAATAAAACCTAGTAGTTTGTTAGGTGAATAGCAAAGTATTCTTTTCAGCACGATGCATGAAATATAATAAAACTAAATCTTGCTTCATGCTCTATAAAATAAAATTGGTGTAGCCACTCTGTAGAAAGAATTTGGCACTCCACAGTTTCATTTACTTAATTTTGGAAGAGACAAGAGAGGAAAGGGTAATTACACATTCAACCTTTTATCTTAGCTGATGCAATCATGAAATATTTTATTAAAAGCGTAATGACTCTCAGCATATATGCTCATTGATTTATGCCAACAATAATGTGTATTTAGAGCAAAGGATAAAGAAATCTGTATCCAAAGTAGATATCATATTTGTAAAATTTTCCTTTCTTTTATATCTTTTTCTTTATTTTTCCCTTTGAATTTGGCGAGAGTTTATAGAGAAAATCAATATTTTTTTCAATAGTTTTACAATCAATACCTCAGGCACATTGTGCTGCATCTCAGTTACTGTAATTCTCTGGGTGTAACGTCACGTCACTTCCTTCCCCGGTTTCTATTTCTTCTTCTCTCCTACTTCTTTAGACTTTTGACCTGAGAGAAGTGAACTTTGACCTCAAGAGGTCATTTATTCTAAGGCACCATGGTGGCATAGTGGGTTACATATTGAGCTGCTAACCACAAGGTCACTAGTTTAAGACCACAAGCCACTGTTGGGAGAAAGATTATATTTTCTGCCACCCCAAGTATTTATATTCTCAGAAATTCACAAACAGGCCTTCTCTATACCTGTGGGTCACTGTGAATGGTAATACACTTGAAAGCAGTAAATTTTGAGTTGGTTTGAGTTTACATTTACTGGTATTATTGCTCCCCATAGACTTGTTTACTATTTGGCTGCAAATTGAGTCACGGTTAGGAAGGGGTTGGGGACTTAGTTCAGATCCAGATCTGGAGGTTAACTGAGGGTCATAGTCTCAAGGGTTCCTTCAGTATCTCCCTGACCAGGAAGCCTGGTAATTTTAGAATTTTGGGTTTTGTTCTTCATTGTGTTCTAATGTAATTCCTGTCAGAGAAGTTGGTAGTGTTTTCTGGGTGTCATCTAAGTCTTCTGATTTTATGAATATCAGTATTCCCATGTCTCGGCACCCTAGTCTTGGGGAGAATCACACTGAGCAGGCATACAATAGTCCAAAAAGAAGTTAGTCTGCATCTTACTTTGGAGAATAATTACTGGGGCCTTAAAATGTCATAAGGATCCATCTCAAGTGTAAATGTTGCTCTCTCTGCCCCAAGAAAGCAAAGTGGTGAGAACTGAGCAGACATGGCAACAACCAGACCAATGGAAGAGCAGACCTCTGAAATGCATTCTTAACACACATGCACAGCTTGAACACACTGCTCATTCCAAAGCATCTAAAATCTCTGAATAAAAACATCACTAATCTTTCAGAGTGCGTGATAGAGTGAGAGGTAAAACAATGAGAACTTTTTCTTTACTTGATGAGTGTACTTCTAGTGATGAGGAAGCACTGGCTCTGGCAACATTCACTGTGGAGTTATCATCCCACTGATGAATGCCGAGGGGGTCTGTGTAGGCTGCCCAGACAGGGAGGACTCAGTGTTTATGGCAGAGACTAGAAATAGGTCATAAAATGGACCATCTTTGCTGTACAGATATTTGAGTAATGCACGGTGATATAGCTACACCAATTACATAAGCTTACATGTAGTTTAATTGATCAGTATTCATGCCAGGCTATTTGTAAAATGTTTTGTATTAGCATACAATATTCAATGCAAAAAAGCAACAGAAACAATGTATACATAAATAAAAGTATCATTTGTTAATCCTGCTGCTATGTGGAAAATGAAATTTATAAATTCTCTAAAATATTCATAAATATCACCAGGCCCTTTTATAGGTATGTCTCTTAGTTCCTATATCAGTGATTTGTTCTGCTTTTTTTTTTTCAAAAAAAGGAAAATCCAATAATTTGTGTTAAATTTTTGCATACGAGTGCTTCCACGAGCATATCCACTCTAGAGAAGTAAAACTTCAAATAATTGCTACAGATATGCTTTTTAAAGACTATACATTCATATTTAAAAGTCACTCCAAACAAAGTGAGCTCATATGATCTATAATTAGTTGTTTCAGACTATATATACCATAAGTCTGATATTCTGAATATCATACATGACTCTGATGTTTGCTATTTCTTGTGATTCATTCGATGTTACACATGTTCTATAGATGGACCTTTTTTCTGGATGGTCATAAATATGGCGCACTCATGCTCAGGATGACAAAAAATTTGGTCTACTATACTTTATTGAACAGCGAATAAGAGAAGAATATTGGAGAAGAATATTGATTTGAAAGAAACCACAGACTTCTCTAAGAACAAGCACATTTCTCTTGGCAGAACTGTCAGAGAACTACTCAGAAAGAGACTCTCACCTACCTTGGACATGTTGTCAGCAGAGACCTTGGCTTAGAGAAGGACATCATGCTTGGTCATGCAGTGGAAAAGAGGAAGGCGCTGAACAAGATGAACTGGTGAAGTGGCTGCGACACTGCGCTCTAGCCACCGTTGTGAGGATGGCACAGGAATGAGTGATGTTTTGTCTGTGATTCATCAGGTCGTTGTGAGTCAGAATTGATTGAATACCTAACGACAACATACCATATCCAACTACTCTCACTGTGTCATGAGTTGGGAGTTAGAAAACTGATGGATAGACCAAGTAATTGCATTCCATCAGATATGTGTTCACACATAAAAAGATTTTTTTGGGGGGGGGCATCACTCTCTGGTAGTCATGGGAAACTCATAACATTTTATGTGAGAAAAAAAAATCTTAAAATTAAACCACCTAAGTTTTTAACTTAAAAAGCTTTAAAAAAACAATAAATTTAACTATCCTTTAAAGGCAGAGATCAATGAAATTAAAAATAATAAACTAAAGCATTATATCAATTCTTACCTAAATGTAATAGTATTGGTAAACATATAAATTATAAAAACATACTAATGTATTTAGTACATTTAAATGGGATTTTAAACCAAAAAATCCCAAATCAAACACATTAGTGGAATTGATTCTAACTCCTGGGAACCCAATAATTTTTGAGGTTGGTAATCTTTATGGGAAATGAAAATTTCATCATTTTCCTTCCAATATTTTGCAAGATTATATACTGAAAGTTGAATAATAAATTCTTTAGGTCATACAATGAAAATTAAAGACCTTGCATGAGTAATTCAAGTGAAGTAAATCAGACCTTTGCAAATGTATATAAATTGTTTTTATATAAAATATTATTAACAACAATATAGTAAATCACATTTCATTAGAAAAATACTTAACACAATAAAGTGTATCTAGAAGAAAATCTGCCACACATATCATATGTAATTTTGAAATACTTAAAGTAAAAAATTACAAAAACCGAAGCAACTTTGAAAGTTTTTTAGTATAGCAAGGTGAAAAATTAAAGAAATATTTTAAGTTTAGGAAAAAAATAGCTCCCCATATTTTCAAATCATAAGATAGGCTCTGTAGAAATCTGACCCAACTTATGGTATTTTTAATAACCTCACATGCATGCCAACATTTGGCCATGAAAAAGGGAAACCAAAAGATAATTTCTAATACTTGAATTGAAATATTGACAAAAAGATGACATATTCTTTGAGTTGCCAGATGAACAGAAGAATCCTTTCTGGAGTAAGAAGAACAAGAATGATCTTTAGAAGGGGACATGGCCAGACCTTTCACCACTAGCACTGAACACTTCAGCAAGGAAGGACCAGTCCCTGGAGGAAGACGTCATGTTTAGTAGAGAGAGAGTCAGAGAAACAGAGAAAGCCTCAGTGAGATAATTGAGGAGCTGCAGCAAAGAGCTCGAGCCTGTCAAGGGTTGAAAGGCTGGTGCAGGGAAGGCTAACATTTCATTCTGTGGCACTTGGGGTCTCTAGTAGTTGTAGCTGCCTCGATGGCAACCAGCAACAAGCTGGAAGAAAAAAAGGATGATTTGGTGCCATAAAGATATAATGTTTCCCAAGCATTTATATTATAGCTATATAAATCTAGTCAAAATATCAAGGCTCCTAAAAAGAACTTGGCAACTCCAAAATTATTATAAAATATAAATAATAAATCCTAAAATAACAGAAAAAAATAAAATTACAATTTTAGTATAGAATTCATTTTTGCCAGATAGAAAATAAAATTGGACTGATTTAGAAAGGAAGAGAGTTATATGAGCCTTTTGGTGAATAAATATTTTCCTAGTTTATTTTAATTATGTAAATAAAAAAGAAAGCATCTCAAATAAATGGGGAATATAATAAAGTACAGATAAAATATTTTAATATTGGAAAAGACACCTATCTAGAAATCAATCAGAAATTTCTGGAATTCTCATGAATGGATTATTAAAATAAAAGAATGGACTCGTAATCTTGTGCAGGTCAAGATCATTGAGGTCTTTACACAATTTTACATAATCAATTCAAGAAATATTCAGTTTGTAATTGCCTGATGCAATAATGGAATTTAAACTGCGCAATGCTTGTGCTCTTAGAAACAAATTCATATATCGATACATATAAACACATAACAATGCCTATGCTTTGCAAAGTTTTTCTTTGGTGCTATTCACTGCGTTTTTGATTGACACATATAAAATTTGCATGCTGAAATACAGTAAAGTCATCCAATTTTATGCTGTTACTATAATTGAAAGCAACATTAAATAGAGTGAGAGAGAAATGTAATTAGCATAGAATGGGGAACTTCATATCGTAATCAATATAAAACTAATGAGAAGAAAAATGAAAATGACAATTTTCATAATTTGAACATACTTCTGTATATGGTCAGTATTTTTTTAAAATTAGCATATTAAATCATATACATGAATATTTCATGTTATTCTAAAAACTAGCTAATTTCCAGATTTTTGAGCAATAATAGAACTTTGAGTGAATTTACTTAAAACTCATGAAGACTTAAGTGTCCAATTTATGTTTTTAAAAATATTTCATTGCATAGTTAAAATTAAAATCTTACAAATGAGAAAATAGTCTGAGAATTAAATTACTTTGAAAATATAAGCTATATTTTAGGTCTACTCCTAAAAAAAGCTCTATTCCTTCTGCAAACAAGGCACCCTGCAAATGATAGCTCTCTAATTTTTAAACACTGAAAATTATCCTTGAATTATTGAACTTTAAGTTAAACATTATGATTTTCATTTTTATTCTCATTATTTTTAAACTGATTTCTATTTGCTTATATAATTACTACTTGTCAGTTTTATGATGTTGAGATTTTTCTTATGTTTATCGTGCTGAAAATAGGTCCGTATATAGTTTTATTTAACAATGAATTAGCACTGCCTCCCTGCTTTGGCTCCTACCCCTGTGCCTTAGCAAAGTGAGCCGGGGAAGCATAGGTTCTCTATGAGGTCACACGGAGGCACCCGTCAGCAACTCACTGATTAGCGTTAAGGTGCTTTGTCATGCAGGTTCTTGGGTTCCTGATTACACTTGTGATACAGTTAGATTCTGTTCCAAGAAATACCAAGAACTAATAATTTTACATTGAAAATATTATGGGACACGGAGTAAAAGTTTTGATAAATATATTCGCAAACAGCCCAGACAATTGAACATCTTTAATTCTGGCTTTATCATAATATTGGATATATTTACTTTATTTCTTTATGTATTTCAATATAAATACACTGAAATATGTCAAATATATTATACAAAGCAAATACAGGTATGTGTGTGTGCACGTGTGTATTTCTAAAAGCACCAAAATTGTACAGTTGAATGTCAAGGAATTTCCTGTTCTATCAGGGAATTCCAAGCTGAATGTTTCTTTCGCTAATTTGAAAAACAATGTAGAATCCTTAAGAATCCTGTTTTACTCTTGATTACTAATCAAATGTTTAATTTTATTAATATATGATAACAAACCACAAAAGTAAAAGTAATTCAAAGAAAAAGAAGACTAAATACAAAGTTATAACTGCATGTGACCAATGTGTTTATGGTGTAAAGCTAGTGATTTCACATACCAATATAATAACCTCATCAGAATTATTTAAAACAGTTGCATTTGTCAGTGGTCTTATTGGGAGTCCCTAGTAGTTGTCATATTTATAACTAGTCTGTTTGCTAGAAGCCTCTTTGCCTGGGGTCTATTGTCTAGTTTCAAAGTCTTATCTTCCCCCTTGATGTCATTAATGGATAGTATTCATGAAACTAGAAGGACACATTTCTCGAGGGAGAGCATATGTTTGTCCAATGGGATCAGTTTATGTCAACTCAGAATGCTGACTTTGGGGAGAAGGGATGTGAATATTGTTAGATTTATTGTGGAGATTAGGGCAGGGCTCTTATTAAGGTGATTAATATCAATATGAATAATATGGCTGAACTATTGAAATGTATGATATGTGAAACATATCCCAATAAAACTCTTTAAGTAATAAAATGAAATATAATTCTAATACAATAATTGAATAGCAATGAGTTCCACTACTTACACACAAACCAGTGGGTTTGTTAGAAATCTGTCTCTTTCTAGTATTCAAATACTCTTGCAAGTGTGCAAAAGATCAAGTGAATTTTGGGAAAACAAAGAAAACCCCTCTGAATAGTGTACCCTTTCACCAGACAGTGGGAAAGGCAGAGCTTTCTACTTCCATAAAGAGTTTCTATCTCTGAAAGTCACCGGGGCATTTCTACCTAGAGAATCCTATATTGTTGCCATGAGTCTGCAGTGGGGTTTTTGTTGTTATTGTTTTTGCACACATAAAACTTAAACTCTGCAAGGTGATGTCATTTCCCCTACAGATGGATGGACTGTAGGCCCCCACTCTGCACTCCTCCTCATTTATCATGATATATATTTTTAGTAGTTCTTTGATGCCTGATACCTGATCCCATGGACACATTGTGGTTCCTCCAGCTGGTGTACTTCTTCTATGTGGGCTATGCTACTTCTGAGCTAGTTGGTTGCTTGTTTACCTTCAAGCCTCTAAGACCCAAGATGCTATATCTTTTGATAATTCGGCACCATCAGCTTTCTTCACCACAATTGTTTATGCATATCTTTGTCTTCAGTGATCATATCAGGAATGTGGACATGCCATGATATTATTTTTGTTCTTAATGCCTGATAACTGCTTCATTGACACCTTGTGGTCACACAGGCTTGTGTGCTTCTTCCATGTGGATTTTGTTGCTTTGGAGTTATATGGCCATTTGTTTATGTTCAAGTTTTTAAGACCTGACATGCTATATCTTTGATAGCTGGGCACCATCATCTTTCTTCACCACATTTGCTTGTGCACACATTTGCCTTCAATAATCGTGTCAGGAAGGTGTGCATCTAGGAGTGCCAATTTAATAGAACAACGTGTTCTTGCATTGAGGAAGAACTTGAGTGGAGGTCCAATGTCCATCTGCTTCCTTAATGCTAACTCTTTAAATATATGCACACAGATCTATTTCCCCATCATGATATCTAATGATCCTTACAAAAGGGTTGTGGGGAGGAGATGAGCCAGTCAGGGCACAGTGTAGCAACAACGAAATATGTATCTTTCCTCTAGCTCTAAAATGTTTCCTCTCTCCCACAATCATGTTCTGAATTCTACCTTACAAATGTGGTTGGACCAAAGAAAGTACACTGGTATATATAGGAACAGGAAACATGGGGTATCCAGTGCAGATGTTCCCTTTAGGACTAGCGGGGAGAGAGATGACACTGGGAGGATGAGGGAGGATGGAGCAGAAAGCAGGACCAGATTATAGGGATCTACATACAATCTCCTCCCTGGGGTGGGCACAATAGGAAAGTGGGTAAAGGGAGAGATGGACAGCTTTCACAAGAAAAAAAATGATAATACTTTATAAATTATCAAGGGTTCATGAGGGAGTGGGAAGCAGCGAGGGGATAGAAAAAGGAGGAGCCAATACCAGGGGCTTAAGTGGAAAGAAAATATTTTGTGAATGATGATGGCATCAAAGATGCCATTGTGTACAATGGATGTATGGATGGACTGTGCTGAGTTGTATGAGCCCCCAATAAAATGATTTAAAAACAAACAGACACATAATAAAATAAAGATAAACTCAATTCTTTTGACAGAATTTAATCCATCATTGAGTAGCAAGATTCCCATCTATCATGTGAGTAACAGTGTGAGTGTTTGGGGGACAGACAAGCTGATCTTACCACAGGGAACAGAAGGAGGACAAGGAGAGCAGTAAACTTCCTGGAAGCAATTCAAGTTCCTTAATGGGCCATTAGCAGACACTCTGTAAAGTCAAGCTCCTGATTTGGTTGGAGAGTACTGTTTTGATCTGTGGCCGAATCAAACAGTAAGATTAATTCAAGAATTACAGTGTACCAGGCCAACTTGATCAGGTCACTTTTTTTTTTCATTTATAACTGGGTTTTGTGTATGTGTGTGTGGGGGGGATTGTCTTTACCTGTACAGACTCTGTAAGGTTTTGATTGTAATGCTTCTGATCTTTAAAAAAAGAAAAGGAAGGAAGGAAGGAAGGAAGGAAGGAAGGGAGGGAGGGAGGGAGGGAGGAAGGAAGGAAGGGAGGGAGGAAGGAAGGAATTTAAAACAGATGTTTCTTTACTGGAAAATTGGTAAGGGCATAGAAGAAAAATGGTAAGAATTATCATGGCTTTATGACAACAGTGAATATAAAATGTTTATATTTATGTTATTAAAGTCACCGTGCCTCTTCAATGCAAATAATCAGTTTTGTGAGGTGAGAACAAAGAGCATTAAGTCTTTTTTTCACTCTGCTCAATCCCTGCTAGATGACACTTCGAAGACAAACAATCTGCTTGATGCAGCCTCACACGGATCCTGCACACTGAATGCTGGGTCATCCCTTTCAGTGTAACTTGGGCTGCACGCACAGCACTAAGGTTTTAATAAGCCATTTGGTTTGCCTTGTAGGCAGCTACCGAGAAACAAGCCTTTCTTCATAAAATTTATCAGGTTGAATTTTAAATCTGATGATGTGAGTTGATCTGATTATTTTTTCTCTCTGCATAAAAGCTTTATCCAATGATAGCAAAGGCTTTTTGAAAGGCACATGTTCCTGTTTGGAAGAACTTAGAAGCTCTACGACAACTGCAACCCTGTGAGGAAAGGGAGAACAGGGACTCAGCAGAGTCTGGGCGTCTCCTGGGGTCAACAGAGCCAGCACTAGCATTGCCTCCTTTTCTGGAAGCACAGCTGTTCTTGTGTTGTCCTGAGGAGGCTTTAATTAGTGAATGAATGTGGTTTATGGAAAATTCTCATATTCAGTATTTTCTAGCTGGTCAGGGAAGATACTGTAATAGGACTGAATCATGATACCCCACAAGCTATGCTTTCATGAGATCACTGCATCCCAAAATTAAGTAATATTATTAAGGCGGAGAAAAAAATGAAGAGATCATTAGTTCTCTAAGTGAGATATTTTGGAAGGATTATCCTCTCATCTTTAAAGAAGACTGTGGCAGTCATGTACTCGTGTGTCAATTTCATAATTGGGAGTCTAGGGGTGAAGGCTAGCTAGCCTGGAGTCTAACCTGGAGATAGCCAATGAGGCCTCTGTGTGGGTGTGGCTTTCTCCTGAGAATCTGGGAAGTCTCACAGTATTTCCCAATTGGAGGAGAAAGACTTCATTCAGTCTCTCATAGTCAGGCTACCAGCAAGACAAGATGAGATGACAGCATGCTGATCGATCAATTCTGATTCCTGGATACTGGAGGAGCTGGAGGAGAAGCCATATGGGCTTGCCCTGATGGAACAAAACCTGTGGAGCCAGAGAAGTCACAGAGAAACTCCTACCAGCGGCTGAGATGCATCAACCACCACTGGATACTGCTGATGGACCCTGAGCCCTGGAAATGAGGAGCCATGGGGAGACTCCTGCCAGTGCCAGGATGCTTCTACTACACATGCTTCTGAGTCAAATGAGATTTTATAGACTGGTATCGGCTATATGGGCTAATATTGGATTTACGACCTTGGACTGGACTGGGTCGGGATGCTTTCTCAATGTTCCATTTCTCTTGTATATAAACCTTTCCCATTTGTATCCATTTGCATGTTTATGAATTTGTTTCTCTATTCTACCCAGAATAACACAAAGAGCTATCCACAGTTCCATCATACATTTGTCTCCTCATTACAGATCTTGTTAAAAGCAGGCTGAAAATTGTCTCCTATCTCCTCTCTTTGAGTTCATTCCTTAATACACTCTCTGTGATTGCTTTTCCTTAATAAGCAGCTCTTGCCAAAGTTACTATCAGCCTCCTACTTATCAAACCCATACCCAGTGTTTTAAACCTGGTACTCCGTTTCCGTAAGGTTTTTCAGCTTAGGAAGTTCCTATGGAAAGGTTCCACCCCATGCTACTGGGACACTATAAATTGGAGACAACTAGATGGCACACAGCAACAATTGGAACACTTGACAATTTTGAACAGTAGCTGTGTTTTCAGTTCTATTTAAATTGAGAGAAATAAAAATACATGTAATTTATACTAACTTTTGATAAAGATCATGATACCTATGAATTTTTTTCACATTATACATAAAAAGATACCAACAACATACTGAAATGAATGCTCTTCACATGGACATTGAGGTTTCTAATTCATCTATGATTAAGTTATGCTATGTGAATACAAATAATTAAAATTTGAATTATAGAAAAAGACCAGGATGAGTGGTCTGAGAGTGAGTTGTAGAGTTCCAGCAATGATCCCTCGTCAGTCCTCAGCCTTGGGAATGAACAGCCTCCATTGCTCAACTTTCAGGAAAAGAGCTGATCGTTTTAAAGAGTAGACAGTAACTCCAGCAAGCTACCCACTTCTTTAATAATCAATGATACTGTATCAAAAACACAGCCTTCATTGGGGCTAAATCTCAGAAGGCAGAAAGGATGGAAATAACTACTACTGGAAGAATGATGCTAAATTTTGGGGCTGCCACCCAACATCACAAAACAGATCTTATCTGAAACATTGAATGGAAATGCCAACTAGTTCAGTGATCTTTCACTCAAATCACAGTAAGAAATTTTTACATAGGTTTGAAATAGGCATATGTTCCCTTTAAGAGAAAGCCTTCTAAATACGAACCCAAAAAGCTACTCACTAAATGGAAGATTGATTTCACTACCCGTGACTGATTTGTCTAGAGTATGAAGATTTATTATCATAAGAAGTTATTATTTCAGGAAACTGAAGATGAAATCAATACTTTGGAGATCATTAAATCTTGGCATGCATTGAGCACTGAAGACAAGGTATTTTAATAGGGTATGAGGGCATTTATATGTGGACAATGCTGGGGGTCGTTTTGTTGACATTTGTCATGCCATTCTAAATAAAGGGGAACAAAGTGTCTTCGGGGGTAACACTGTAGAACAGTTTAGCAATGTGTGCTAACTGATTAAAAGTTGCATTTTGCTGCATAAATGCAACAAGAGAAAACCAAGAAGAGTGGAAAATGAAGTAATGGAAATCATTATTTTAGTAAAATAAATTATTTTTTAGTAAATAAAATTATCATCATTTTAGTAAAAATACTAAAGCAAACAAAGTTTATCCAAAGGATGAGTGTGATAAAATGTTAGAATTTAAGGTAATCATTCTTAAAGCTAATGCTTTTAATGTAAGTAGGGATGTGTTGTTTTCTTTTATTCACCAAATAAAATAACTGAACACACCAGGGGACTTCGTTTTCAGATTTGCTCCCAGTGAGCACTTTACCTCACTCCCATGTTAGGGTTTGATAGTAGATTTTAATAAATCAGGAGCCTGGTAAGTCTAAAAGTAGCCATCAAAGTGGAGTTCTTCTGTTCTCCGGGAACCGTCTGTTCTCTCTGGCAAGATGAATGCCATCATCTGAGGTCTTCCATAAGTGAATTGTCACATTGGGTTTCATTATATAGAGAATATGAAAAATGGGCAAGTGAATGAGTAGAGACTTAGGGACCGAAGACTAAGATTTTGTATTGCTAAGTTCAAGGATAACAGTGGAGATAGCTGTCTGTCTTCTGTCCTTCTATCCTTCTTCTACCCCTTGTAACCTCCCCCTCTTTTTTGGCCTTCTTTCCCCCCCTTCTTTATGCTAAAGTCCTGATAACACCAAGGATTAAATAGTCTTAATTTATGACAATCACTGTTGCCATAAAATTAGTACTAGCACATATCTTTCACCACAATTACATGGGCTAAGTAATAAAAATAGCATTTGTGGCCAAGATAATGATACTTATGCAGGAATTTCAAGAGACAGGTTCTCTGTTGAAGGGATAAAATTTATGAAATGCCGATGTGGTTCACAAACATAATCAAAATATATTAGAGTTGACTATTATAGGAACATAAGTCGTTCAATATTATTTATACTAAAAGGTTCTATTATCCACATTTTATAAGCCCTGATGAATGTGGGTTAGACAAAGTCAAATAAGGATGAGAACAAATGTTGAGTAATTGACAACAAATAATTAAGTCTTTACTTAAAATGACAAAAGCAAAAAATAAGGAAAACAAAGGTTATATTAAAGTATTATTTATATATTGCTAAGTCAAAATTGAGAAAAATATAGTTTATATAAAGGAAAATTTCTTCTCACTATGATTTGGTGGAGAAAATCAAATGAAGGACTTATAAAAAGTAAATTTTTCTTGTGAGTATTAGAAAGGACATTACAGAAATACTCCTAATATTTTCTTAAGAGTAGCACAAATCAAAGAAATAAGATTAACAATTTTTGTTCATTATATAAACCTATCCTACTTGATGTACTCAAGTAAAACATATGTATCTTTCATTTCATCTAAGAAATATATGCAAAATTGTTTGTGAAACAATCTTAAATTTAGGATTATATTAAAACAACTATAAAATATTTATTTTGTTGTCACACCGAAAAAAGTAATGAATCTTAAAACCTCCATTTGCATGGAAATTTATCATCTTTAGAAAAAGCAAAAGAAATGAAGGGAAATTTCTATGGTGACTATAAGTAACTCATATATTATAATAGAATTATAACAGAAAGCTGAAGGTAGATTGATCACCATAGAGTTTTAAAGCACAATATAATAGTTGTCAATTTATAACAGTGCAAATATTGTTAAGCTGATATTACAGCTGTTTCAAGATCACTGAATTATGTAAGATAAGTAGAATTAGTAACTGTGAATGTTATGATTGTTCACAGTGTCAAATGATCAAAATACTAAGGCTCAATTCTTTGAACAGCAACACATCAAATTCCAATATTAGTTCAAAACCACAAGATAGCAACGTTTGTATCTATCATCAGATAGACAAATACTTTGTAATTAGGTTGCAAGCATGTTGTTTCACTCATAAACTGGACATATACAGGAGAAAACAATGAAGCATACTTATTATATTAAGAGAATTCAAATTTGGCTTCCTAAAAGCAGATTTTAATTCCAAATAAATCACTTTGATTCAATCAGGGGGCAAATCATGAACATTAAAAAACTGGACTTTCCTAATTTATACATTTATTTAAATTTATTTCTTAATTTACTGATTTGGAAACTTTTTGCTTTTCATCTCATATTTATTATAACTATTAATATTTTAATCTAAAATACAAAGAAAGATCCTAAGGAAAAATACTATACAGCTCCTATCAATTATCAGTGCCTAAAGAGCCAGGTGCTAGGAGATGTTTTCTATGTTTTCTCTATGTATATCATCTACCTAGTGATACTCATGGTCTGAATTAGTTTTGATTATTTCACCGAGATGGTGGGAATTATAGGCACACCGATACTCTGATACTCATGGCTCGAGCATCAGCATAAAAATACACCCTGAAGATGAATCTACACTTAGAGCACCTTGCCTCTGCAGTTTTCTACATGTGATGCTGACTTAATGGTGACACTTCACATTTTGAATTAGAATTTAAATTATGCTTCACAGTGTAGTTTGCTTTTAATTTTGTCTTATTTTTTCGTTCTCCACAAACCAATGCAGTCATATTTGCATTTGGTTAATAGGATTAAACAGACTCTGATGGGTGGCACAGTATTTGAAATGCTTGAATCTAGTTGAGCAGTTGTAGTTGAACCAACAGATAATTGTATCCAACTCTAATTGAAATCATCAATAAAATATTGACCATGAGGAAAATATTTTTGAAATAGGTGGCTATATTTCATTGATTAAAGTTGACTATATGAAAAAGAATGTGACATCGGGATTGAAGAGAGGCTTATAATAACCTGAGAATATGTACAGATGACACAAACTTGCTTGTTTCAAATGAGAAGGACTGGAAGCACTTGATGAAGATCAAGTATTATTGCCTTTTATATGGATTACAAATCAACATAAAGAAGATTAAAATCCTCACAACTGAGACAGTAGGTGACATCATAATAAAGGAGAAAAGGATTTCCTTGAGTTTCAATCGACAATCTATTTTTATGCAAGCAGCAGGCAAGTAAAGTGAAATACACACATGCCCAATTGAGATCAATGTAAATAGGATGTTTGTGTGTTCTCACTACTAACTCTTATCACACCAACTGAGAAACATCCAATATCTAGTCTTCATCATTCTATGTCAAAATATATCCTTCAATCATGGGGGCTGACCAATGAAATTGCAAGGGTATGATGGTTCAGAGCTTCTGATCTAAAGCCAGATTTCCTAACTTGCAAGGTCACCTCCCCACTTTCATACACTTTGGTTTGTAGATCCCAAGCAGCAACGACAAAACACACACTACCCTTGAGTGGGTTCTCACTCCCGGGACCCTGTAGGTCAGAACAGAGCTGCCCTGTGAGTTTCCGAGGTTCCAACACTTTATGGGAGTAAAAATCCCATCTTTCTGCGAGTGGCTTGTGGTTTAAAATTGCCTATACAATGGACCCCAGTGAATTTTTTTTACAGGAAGAATTATATTAGTTCCTTAAGTATGTTGTTCTTAAGAGAGTTAAATGAGGCAATATAGGTATGTTTAGATCAGGATTTCATGCCAAGTAAAGATTCAGAACACAGTCACTCTTAAAATTTCAGAGAGATTTGGTTCTACAAGTGTGTTTGATTCTCTGTTCTCTCTCTCAATTTTCTAGAAACTGTTCAACTTGCCATCACATACAGAATACATTGGCTAAATAAGGATTCTGGTTTCACCCCAAGTCCTTTCAACACTGATGGTTTGAATTTGTTTTTGAATCAAATAAACTCTTTATACATCTTTTGGGATTTTATAGGGCAGACATAACAGTCAATGCTGAAATTAAGACTTTATGATTAAGTATGTTTTGGACATCCATAATATTAATATTGTCATTATTTCAGATAGGAGAGAAGTAAGGTTACTCACAGTGCAACTGGATTATATATTTTTTTCAAATCAGACAGGTAAAAGAGCCATTAATTTCTTTCTTGTGAAAGCTTTCTTTGATCTTCCACCATTTGCAAAGGACAGTGTTAGGTAATCATTAGCTGGGTGGAGAAAAGATTGTTGATAGAACTACAAATCAAAATCAAAATTAGAAATGACCTTGAGAATAATACATACTATTCCAAAGAATAACATCTAGATAGCAGATAAGCCCTAAAGGAGGCCTCAATGATCTCCCCCACTTTGTATTCATGCCTTTATGTGTGTTTCTTTCCCTGTTGCATGTATAGATGACCAGTGATTTAAAGCCCAACAACATTGCAGCTGATAGAAGGTAAATTTCATGGTTATGCTATGAAAGATTCTAACTCTGTCGTGATCACTAATTGTACTTAGTTGCTCTTGAACCATCGACCACATGGTTTAGACAGCAAGAATCTGAAGACCTGAACTCTATAACCAGAAGAAACTGTTTTCCCCATACCCATGAGAGCTCAGAAGTCCATGTGTCCTTCTCAGAGCTGATGATGAGATCATCAGGGCCGGCAGACACCAACCAAAACTACCAAGGCAGAGGTCATGTGCCCCTTCCTGACCATACCAACTGTTTTAAGTCAGTATTTCTGGCTTTTTTTTAATAAAGCAATAGAAAACTTGCATGCCTCTCTAACAGTTAATAACCAATGCCATTGTTTTTCCAGGTGCTATGAAATGTTATATTGTTATCAATGAAACTTGTGAGAGCTGGAACTCTATAGGGACAGCCTTGTTTTGCCTGGTCCTGCAGGTTTTTCAGCCTTGGAAAGGTGTAGTCTTAACGATTTTCCTATTACTTCTTTCAGTGAAAGTATTTGAGACTACCTTTTTGATTGGTTTTGTCTTATACAAGTTCTGGCTTCCTCAAATCTCCGTGTGTTTAAGTATGATCTGAGATATCCTGTTTTGCATTTAGTTTAATTTGCATTTAATTTCTCAAATTTCTAAAAATGCACCACATGTGTGTGGTCTATTTTAATATGGCAAAGAACTACACATGTTTCACAAAGTCTGTCATCCCTGGTGGCATAATGAGTTACATGTTGTTAGGGCTACTAATAGTGGGGTCAAATTTTTAAGTTCACCAGCATCTCCTGGGGGAAAAAGGAAACTGCCTGTTCTATAAATATTTACAAACTGTGAAACCTAATGTGGTTTAGGTTAAGAAAAAGTAGGATATTTTCATAACCTTAGCAATCTTTCTCTTACAGCACATTTTCCTTTCTCCATCAGAATGGTAGCCATTGCTTTGATTTTATCAGGGTTCCTTGGCAAGGCATGCATCTCCAAACATTAAAATTACTAAAAAAATTGTAAAGCTTCATAAACTTTGTATTCCCTTATGATTCATCTTATTACCTCACTTATGAGTAGCTCTGTCCACATCAATATATACAAGTCAGCTGACTTCAATATCTTTGTTCTATATTAATCAGTTTTATAAATCTATTCACTTTTTACGGAATGCAAGAGATCTATATTTGTACCCAATTTCAAAAAAAAAAAGGTGAGGCAAAATAATTTTTAAATGATATAACACCATTAATATCAGATTCAAGCTAATTTTTTTCTGAAGATCATCATATAAAGATCACAAGAAGATGTTAATAGAGAGCTGCAGAGATCCAGGCCTGGCCTAGAAGAGGAGATGGAATAAGGAATAGCCTTGCTGGTGCCAAGTGGATCTTGAGTGAAAGCAGAGAAAACCAGAAAGCTTTTTACTTGACTTTCACTGATTATTCCAAAGCATTCAAATGTGTGGATCATAGCAGGTTACGGACAGGCTTGAGAAGAATAGGAATTCCAGAATTCTTCATTGTGCTCACGTGGAACTCGGTGATGGCTTTGAATGACAGTTCTGAGAACAACTCAAGGGAATTCTGTGTGGTTTGCTATCAAGAAAGAAGCATTAGGATTGCATCTTCTCACCACATGATTCATTCCGTACATTAAACAAATGTTCAGAGAAGTTAGATTACATGAAAAATAAGTTGTTATCAGAGGAGAAAGATGATAGAAAGAAGAATGGGGGGTCAAGATTATCTGAAAACCTTCAATATGCAAGTGACATAACTTTGCATGCTGAAAGTGAAGAGGACTTGAAGCATTTGCTTTTGAAGGTCAAAGATTTCAGCCTTCAGAGTGGATTACAATGCAATGTAAAGGAAACAATATTCTCACAATTGCTTTGCTATCATGATTAATGAAGAAAATTTTGAAATTGTCTTATTTGGGAACACAATCAATGCTCTTGGAATCAGCAGGCAACAGTTCAAAGAACACATTGCATTGTGTAAATCTGCTGCACGAGACCTCTTTAAAATGTTGAAAAGCAAAGGTGTTACTTTGAGGACTAGCTTGAGCCTACCTAAAGTCATGATACTTTCAATTGCCTCAGATGTATGTGAAGGTTCATTTTGAATAAAGAAGAGCACACCAGAATCAATGTGTGAGTGATGGTGCTGGTGAAGAATATTGAAAGTACCATGAACTGCCAAAAGAACAAACAAATCTCTTCAAAGAAGTCCAGATAGAATACTCCTTTGGACTTGTTGTCAGAAGAGACTAGTCCCTGGACAAGGATATTCTGCATGGCAAATTGAGAGGCAAAGACAAAGAGGAAGACTCTGGGCCATATGAATGGTTTATCGCAGCTGCCACAATAGATTGAAGCTTGAAGGCGATTGTGAGGGAGAGCAGTCGTGGGCATGGTAACTTTTGTTTTCCACAGGATTACCGTGAGTCCAAACCTACTCGACTGCACCTAACATCAAGAACATCCATTTATTCTTCCCAAGATCCCTACAAAGCCAGGTTGTTTCCTTTTTACGCCTCACACACACTATACTTGTACTGGGCAAAGGGTTGTATCCATCTCCTGGGGATTCTTTGCAAGGGTGAGGTTGCTTTGTTTGAAGTTATATTTCTGTGTAACTAGATGAAATCCAACTATTTTCTAAAGTGACTACACTAGCACTGCAGAAACATTCACACCGCCCCATCTTATCCCTGGGACATTAGGGCGGTAAACTTTTTCAGTTTTGACAACCAACTTACTAAAAGAGGATAAATAAAATAGTACCACAACTATTCCAGTTCATATGTGCACAGGTATATTCCAAACACGATGCATTTATGAAAGTCTCAGGAATCAGTGGACGGATAGTGACAAATCAACCAGAAATACACTTGCCTTCATAATATTAGGGTGCCTTCCATTAAAACACTGGATTCTGAGGGAACCTTTGGGCCAGTGTATTCGAGGCAGAACTCAGCTCAGAAAGATATGGCGATTGCTCGTGGGATTCCAAACACTAAGCCTAACAGATTTTCTTGAAGTGGAACTAATGGCCACAGTAGCCAATTTAATGAAAATGTTTTGGAGTATTGAAAACTGCATTGGTGAGAGAAAGATCAAGAGAATTGTGCCAAATATTTTTTACCTCCTTTTAATGCATTTTCCCATCCTTCAAAGTTAACAAGGACTGTTCTACAAGTGTTTCTTTGAGAAACATTACCCAAGCTGTCCTTACCCTTTTAGACATTGTTTACTTACTCCAAAATTTAAAAACACTTAAAAGGAGCCTTGTTTGAGTACCTCAAGGATGCCAAACCTGCTAATTTAATGTGATTTAAGTAAGTCAAATTCTTTGCCAAAGAATTCGAGATTGGACAACTACCATCAAAAGTTAACAGACCTAGATGGAGATGCCAGCTCTGTATTATATCAAGTTTACTAAAGTATTTCTAATATCAAACCATTTATACTTTATGTTAAAAATAATTACCTGGATTGTCTTAAGGTGAAATACATATCATACATTTTAAAGTTTGGACATCAAATGCCTCATAAAATGGAAGAAAACTTCTATAACACAAGTCAGATAATTATTTATGTTACAAAGGATGAAGATTAAAGAATTATCTTCCAAAAGAAAAAGAATTATCTTCATTGAGGTAAGAGTTATCTTGACACTAAATTAAAATGCTATTTGTTTTCAGTTTTTTGCTTTAGGTTTAGAGTCTATATTCCGAGTAGAATACCTCTGTTATTCATATTATTATAAATTATTATAGTCCTAATGTACTCTTTCAATTTATGAAGGGTTAGGATTCTACCATTTTCCAGTTTTATCTACTGTCGTTTTTCATTGGGAGCATAGTTATGCTAGCCCTCTCCCCACAACTCTCGCAGATGAGCCAGCAAAACTGTAAGCTTTGTCAATACACAATAACATATGGAAGAATGTATGTATATATGTGGCATGAAAGAGGGGTGAGAAACCTGCTACTTTCTGTATATAAGGGAAAGGCAAACTTGATAAAATTCATGATTTTTCATGGTTAAATTAATTTGAAAGATAAGAGAAAAATTACTTCTTTTATACGAAGAAAAAGGAACTCAATATAAAATTGAACCTAATTATCATTAAATGAATTCTGCAAATGTGTAATTCTGGTTAGCCATTATTATGCAAATATCCATGTAAATATGGAAACAGATGGTGATATTGTTCAGTAGAATGAATATGTATTAACATATACTTCCAAATTCACTTGGCAAATATAGATTTGGCCTATTCCTTTAATTGAACATTTAATATAAAAACTTAATGGAAAAGTAAATATATTTGGAATGGCTGCAAGATGATTGTGGAAAATGTTTTTTTCCACATGATTATTTAC
Source organism: Nesogale talazaci (assembly GCA_004026705.1). Lineage (NCBI taxonomy): Eukaryota > Metazoa > Chordata > Mammalia > Afrosoricida > Tenrecidae > Nesogale > Nesogale talazaci. Next base: position 105,414 of record PVJH01003909.1, on the reverse strand, counting down.
ATGGATTATTTTATTGTGTCTACTATGGAATATATTAACCTTTCCACTTTTTAGCTACCTGATTTTTTTGTTAATTTTTAAAATTAAATGTGGACACTGAAATATAATTCATTTTTAATGTAAATATTTAGTTTCCTAAACCAAATTTTACAAATCATTCATATAAATTCTAATGAGATAAAACTATTTAATCTGTTATAATTGCTATAAACAAATTCTCATAATACCTTTCATGCAAGTGAATTTTTATTGAGCTATTTTCCCATATCCTTGTGTGTTAAGATATCATGAAATATGAAACAAGGATTACATCCTTTTTGTTTTGATCACTAATATGGTAAAAGTTTGTCAACTTTGCTAAGCATTGGTGCCCAGTTCTTAATCAAACATTAGTTTCTATATTGATACATGATCAGCAGCTAAATAATTATTTTTAGGTAAAATAGATCACTCTACATAATGAGTGGAGTGGGGAGAGGTCTCATCCAATTTGCTATAAGCATGAAAGACAAAAACTAAGATAATCTGAGCATCAGGGACTCTACCTGAACATTGTCAACTGATCTGCTGAAATTTCTAGATCACCTAGTTTACCTATTTCTGATACAAAGCTGCCAGTAACTTCTGTCTGTTGACTGGATTAAGGAACTCCATAGATGATAGATAGATAGATAGATAGATAGATAGATAGATAGATAGATAGATAGATAGACAGATAGATGATAGATACAGGAACACACACTAAATACATCCTATCCTCTTGCTTTTGTTTTTTGTAGAAGGCATTAGCATCTAAGATTTAAAGAAAACAGTCATTTTTATAAGCTATATTTAAAAGAAGTTATGACTAGTTACATGTTTAAATGAACCACAACTATTTGTAAAACATAATAAAAGGGACTTTTTTCTTAAGCAGCTTAAAACAGCCATTATTCTGAACTAGGTACAGTACAATTTAGAAGTATGAACAAAACTAAGTAAACTGTGAAATGTTTAATTAGAATACAATGCATAGTGTGATTCTCATTTGACCATAAATACTGTATCATTGAGGAGGTGAGAAAGAAATAGTCAAATAACTCAGTTCATAAAAAATTAGTAAGCAGTTGTTATTATCTAGTATGCTGATTGAATAATTAATGACAATAATAATTTGCAGAGCCTGACACTAATTTAGTGCTATGAATAGAGAGCCACACATCATCTCCCTATTCAGATGAAATAGCAAAAACACACAAACACACATGCCAATTAAAGCAGAGATTACAAAGCCAATTTTAAATTTGCTAACACAGAATGCATTCTTTTCTATTGGTAGATGTCCTCTTATGTGCTTATCATTTCAACCATAAAATCTTTGGAAGCAAAGGCTGAATCAATGTTTCAATGGTGCCCCAAGTACAGTTAATTATGCGTTTTAATCCATGGGCACTTTTTGTCTTCTAATGAGCTTACACAATCTTCTGACCTTCCCTGCTTCAGTGTGTTGCTTCCATCAATATTTTTATCAGTTTTTATATATTTCTACAATTCACAGCCAGTCCAAATTTAAAATAGACACTCTATTGATTCTTTGCTTAAATCTAGGAAAAGTGAAATTTGAGGAGAAAAGATAATTTGGCTCCTGGAGGTAAATGGAAGATGCTACATAGTGATTTCAGAAGAGTAGATTGTATATCACTGGTGTCACCTTAGGAAGAGTAAGAGCACCAACAATAATTAATAAAGGAATTCATAGGAACTTTACTGTTAGTGGAAGTGACTGAGTAGTAACAGCAACAATAACCAGTCTGTCTAGAGAAAATATAAAACCTGTTTCTCAATATGTGTGATTAGAGACCCCCAAAGAGATTAACTTCCTACATTTCATATTATATCTGAATTACTGAACAGTTCACCTTCTGAGAGAATTTTATAACATGCTTTTTATTATGCTATTGCCTGTTTCATTCTTCAATGTATCTTCAATTTTACAAGGCCAAGTAACAAGCATGTAGGGCAGAAAGAAAGAGGAGGGAAAGTGGGGGGAGATCATGAGATTTTTCTCTTTGTTTGTTTAACACTGAGCGAATCATTGAATTCCTACATACATGTGAATTATTATGCCTACCAGTTTGATTTATTTTCTTCAGTCTCTCATACTCATACAGGCTAGGGACATCTCATTCGGACTTTGGGATTTAAGTTATTGTTTTGTTTTTTGTTTATTTTTAACACTTTGTGCTATGAGTCTAAGAAAAGATATGTTGCATCAAATGCTTACTAGTATAATCATCACTAACAAGAAATATTAAAAATCAAAATTAAACCCATGCCATCACATGTATGAGGCCTTCAAAACATTCACAGGAACCAGAACACCAAAACCTTTTTCCATGAAAATTTTCAATTCTCTTCATCTATGGATGTGAATGATGTGATCTAATAGGACCTAACACATATAATAGCATATAAGCTGAGACACTTAATTTTACCACAAAAAATGGGGGGCCTTTCTCAGCATAAAAAATGTGCTGAAAAAACTAAGCTTATACTTTAGTACATGTGGTATGTTCTATTTTAATAAATAATTTTCTTGCTGCTGCTGCTGTCATTAGATGAGTGGAATCAAATCAATTCTAACTTATAGTGAACCCTCCTAAAATGGGACAAAACCGTGGCCAATCTTGTACCATTCTAATCCTCATGATTCTGTAGAACCCAAGTATGGTGACAGTCTTCTCTAGTTTTCCCACCTTTTACACTTCTTCTCCAAGCAACAATTGCTCTTGATAACATGTCCAAAGTACATTAAATCTTGCTAACTAACCTTGCTTCTAAGGAATATTCTGGCTATACTACTCATAAGAAATATTTATTTTGTTTGACTGGTAGTTAATAGTATATTTAATATTTGTGTTAGTCTGGGTAGACAAGAGGAACAAATTTCATAGACAGGCATATAAATACAAGGAAAAGGTTTATATAAAAGAGGAACAGGACCTTGAACCCAGTCCAGTTCAAAGTCATAAGTCCGATATTAACCCATATGCCCAAAATCAATCTGTAAAGTCTCCTTCTGACTCACAAAGTCACAAATCAGTGGGTGCAGAATCCCGGCGCTGGCAGGGGTCTCCACATGGCTCCTCACTTTCAGGGCTCAGGGTCCATCAAGAGCAGAAGCAACTCATCACTGGCAGAGATCTCCATGTGGTCGCCCCAGCTTCAGAGTTCTGGCTCCATCAGGGCAAAGCCATGTGGTCTCTCCGCCAGCTCCTCCAGCTTCTCAGACTCTGCCATCTTGTCCGTGATTCATCGTCTCTAAGACCAACTTCCAATAACTGGGGGAGATAGCTTCTCATCTTCATGAGGGAAATATCGTGAGATTTCCCAGAAGTCTCAGGAGAAAGCCCTGCCCAAATAGAGGCCTCATTGGCTGCTCAATAGCTATCTCCAGATTAACAGGCTATACTCCACCCCTACATTTCAATCATAAAATTAACATAAGCACATGACTGCCACAATATTATTAACCAAAACACAATTCAAAGTTCTACAAAAGAAAGTTCTACTTTGTCCTGGCTTATTCATATATGAAATGATTGAAAATACTTTGGTATTGGATCAAGTTTATCAAGGTGGAATCTGTGCTTTTTAACATTTGTAAGTTGGATCTTTTGATTTCTTGATTATTGTTTCAATGATTGCTGACTGCAGTTCCCAGTACATTGAAATTGTGTATAAATTTAATCTTGATTAAATACTCATGATGCTGGTTTTTGATCTAGCTGTAAGAATTGTTATTTAAGCTAAGGTGAGACACACACTGAAGGATTTATTTATAGGGTCAGAAAATATTGTAAAAAATACTCCTCAAATAATAAAAATACCAGAAACATACAAGTGGTATCTTTTTGATGACCTGGTGTTTTGTCATTTTTGTTAGGTGCTAATGAGTCTATAGAATCAAAATGTCCGCCCTGAACTGTGCCTTCCACATGATCATTGTTATCTTTGAGTCTATTGTTGTATCATCTGTGTCAATTCCTTGAATGCTTTCTTTTCTTTTGCTGCCCTTCTACTTTACTAAGAATGATGTCCTTTGTCAGGGATCAGTGTCTTCTGATAACTTGTCCAAGTACACCCTCGCTTATCAGGAGAAATCTGGATGCACTGTTTCTAAGGTGGTTTGTTTTCTAGCAGTACTTTTGTAAAGATGTTATATATTCATCTAGTTTTGAGTATTTTACACTCACTACATTGAGTTGTGATCCTCATTCAAGTCTGCACTCTGTTCACTAGTAAATGCTTTAAGTGTCTCTGGCTTTCAGCATGCAAGACTATGTAATTTGCATATCTACTCAGCTTTCTTCTAATCTTGATGCCATGTTCTTCTTCAAATAGTCCATCTTCTCTGACTATATGCTCAGGATGCATAGGGAATAAGTATACTGAAAGCATACTGCCCTGATATGCATCTTTCTTAACTAAACCAACTTGCATTTCCTTGCTCTGTCCAAACAACTGCCACTTAGTCCATGAACAAGTTCTGCATAAACATAATGAATTATTCTGGAACTCAAATTCTTCTCAAAGTTATCCATAGTTTGTTATGATCCACGTAGTCAAATGATTTTATTAGCATAAATAAAACAACGTATTCTCACAACTAGACCAATAACCAACATCATGGCAGAGAAAATGCCTTTGCACATTCAAAAAACATAGTAAGTGTCTTTTTAATAGTCTCTACTTCCATGTTTATCTTTTTGTTTGTTATTACCTTGATTGGAACTAGATTCCAAGTCAATTTTTTTCCTACTTGTTTTAAACCATTCAAACCAATATCTTCAGACACTGGAAAAGCTTCCACTCAGTCTTCTGAGTCTGACGAGTTTGTTGTAGCTCACTGCCAATGTATTGCTGCAATTGTTTTCGAAGCATCCTTAGTGAAGTTCTACTTGCATATGTATTAGACCCTTTGGAATGGGCATAAATATGAATCTTTTCTAGTTGCTTGGCCAGACAGTTGTCTTCTTATTGGTTCAGTGATTCTATTTATTATTTTTCACGATCATTTGATCCTTCCAATATCTTTCAAAGCTTTACCTAGAGAATCCTTCAGTAGTGAAAAAATGATTGATATATTTTTTTCAAGTCTCTCTGCTTGCGATATGATGAGTATGTTCTTTTCTTTTTGGTTTCTGACTCCAGGTCATTGTTCACATCACTACAACACTTCACTTTGTGTTTTCCAACACCTCTTTTATTTCATCATTTCTTTCACTTTTAGCTGCTCCACATTCTAGAAAAAGTTTCAAAATCTGACAGCCACTTGATATTTTGTTTCTATTTTGTCTTTCTTTAATAATCTTAGGCTTTCTTTATTTATGATCATCTTGATGTTACCCAACAGTTCAGCAGGACTTCTGTCATTAATATCCAATTCATCAAAACTGTTTTAATTGTCCTAAACATTGGGGTGAGATGTACTCAAAGTTTTATTTAGACTCTCGTTGTCTTGTTTTAATTTTGTTCAGCTTCAACCTGAATTTTTATATGAAAAATTGATAACCTGATCTATAGTCAGATCCTGGCTTTGCTTTGACTATGATGTTTCTCCATTGTCTGTCCTACAGATGTACCTAATTTGATTCCTATCTATTCATTCCAGTGGTAAAATGTGCAGGAACCATTTATTTTTCTCCAGGAATATGGCATTGGGAAAACCTGGTGCCCAAGACCTCTTAGAAGTGTTAAAAGGCAAAGATGCCATTTTGAGGTTTAAGATAAAGTTTGGTTTAAGACCAAAATATTTTCCATAATTCCATATATAAAGAATACCAAAAAATGATGATCTTGAATTATTTTCCTTGTTAATAATACTAAATATACTATTGATTGTCAGTGGAACAAAAATAAATACTTCTTATGAGTAATATAGCCAGAATATTCCTTAGAAACAAGGATGCAAGATTCCATATAGTGTACTTTGGACATGTTATCAAGAGCAATCAGTGCTTGGAGAAGACAATCAATAGTGGTAACGAAGAAGGTGAGAGATTCAAGAAAGACCTTCACCAGAATCAGGTTCCACAGAGCCAGCAGGATAAGAACGCTGTAGGTTTGGTCAAGGTTTTGTCCTATTTTAGGAGAGTTCACAATGAGGTAGAATTGACTTGATTCCACTCATCTAACAACAGCAACAACAGAACAGCAAAATAAATAGATAAAATAGAACATGGGTCCAATTTTGAATTTATTTTAATTAGATCCATATATGAAGACAATTGAAAAAGTTCATGTAAAAAGCTATTTGTCTTCTAATTTCATTTTCTGTGAATTCTATCATACATGTGATCATATGGATATAAATTTGACTCTTAGTGTTTCTCTCCATTGATGGTTATAGCAATTAACATTTGAGGCAGTATGTCTTTTCTTAGACTCATAGCACAATATGTCAAAAAACAAACAAAAAAAACATAAACCCCATAGTCTGAATGAGATATCCCTACTCCATATGAGAAAGAGAGAATGAGGAAAATAAACCAAATCGGTAGGCATAATAATTCACATGCATTTAGCTCTTGTGCCACCAGCTCTGACACAGAATCCCTAGCAAGTGGATTGTTTGAGAGTCAGTTTAAAATTCAGCATCCCATCATTTGATCTCTGTTACTTGCATTTGTTAAACGCTCTACTACTTTCTGTTCTTTTTAACTGAATTTTTGTTTTACTTTGCTATTGTTTATCATTTTTATTTTTAAAAATCAATTTTAATGTTTTTCTATATATGAAATCAAGCCTAGGTAAATCTATAGAGACAGTAACTGGATTAATCTTTCTTTGGAGGAATGGCAGGGGGTTGTGAGGAATGGGGGAGAAATAATAAGGAGTACAAGAATGAAGAAAATGTTCTACGATTGAATTCAGTCATGCTTGCACAACTCTTCTTGATATGGTTGAACGATTGAACTGTATTGTATATGAATTGAATGCCAATAAAACTGTTGGGCAAAAGAAAAGAAAAATACCCTGTTGGCATTCAAAGCACTTGTGACCTAACTTCCAGCATCATAACAACATCCACACCATCTTAGCATGACAAACTGCAGATATGTGTTGGCTGCATGATGCTTGTGACACATAAAAGTGTATTTTAAAAATATGGTGTAGTGTATAGGCACTGAATACAAAAGGTAACATAATCACTAGCCATGTAAGTAGACACTAGATTGGATCCCATGTTAAATTACCCTTGCTGGGGTAGTTTTAACCTGACTTATAAGGTTATTTTATTTATGTAAAATTCCCTTAATTTTCTGTTTAGTTGGGATGTTATGTAAAAGATCAGTACACAGAAAATATTTAAACAGAATCTTTAAACAGAAGGTCTATGCAACAAATGATGTTTGCATTTGGGCTAGCATTCTAAATTTTTAAAAAGATCATCAGAGATAAAATGTGCAAAACAAGATAGCATGACTAGTTTCTGTCACACAAATTAAGAAGAGTTTGTTCTTTTCCACTGCAGAAACAAAATAAAGAAAATCCATATAAAGTGTCACTGTCAATAGGGAATTAGCACTGTTCTCATATAAAAAGCAGATCTCCTGAGGGCTTGCTCTGGGCAGATTGTGACATAGGAAGGGGAACTAGCTAACAGAGCAGGAAAACTCATGGACTGAGAGGTTGATCTCTGGATTTCATTCTATTTCTGAACCAAAGCAACATAAGTAACTTCAAGTCTCTTAATGCCTTGATCTGTTTAGGTATATGTAAAACAATCTGCCACTCAACAACGAAACTCTTCTGCCCGTCATCTGTGAACTAATTGCTATCCTATATACAGTGCACAACTGCCCCGTTGGGTTTCTGAGACTCTAAAGTTTTATGGAACCAGCTGGCTGGTTCGAATTTCTAATCCTGTGGTTGTAACCTACTCTGCCACTGGGGACATCTTATCTCTAAATCTCCTGATAATGATAAAATTCTATGATAATAAATCTGTCCTCCTTGGATTCCATAATTCACTCACAGAGCTCTTCTCTACATTGCTAGAAAGCTGAATTATTTTGTAATTTCCAATTATATTCTCTTTTTTTCACTTTATGACTTTCAGAATCACCTTCTCTAAAGTCCAATCTAAAACTCTAAATTTGTTTTATGATCTGGAATTGCTTTGAAAATATGTCCTTATCTTCCTGACTAAAGGCAAAAAGCATAGAACAGCATCATGCTAACGTAGCCCCAATGCTATGTTTTAAATGTTGGTATCAAATTCATTCTACCTCATGTTGTCAGCACGTGTTACAAAGTACAACTGCTCTATAAGGTTTTCTTGGACGTAATATTTAAAGAAGCAGATTTCTAGAGTTTTCACCACAGCAGTCGGTGTTGGGCTGTGGCACATGCTGTCCATTTGTAAGCTGCCGTCAAGTAAACGCTGATTCATGGCTACTTCACGTTCCACAGAAGGACACATTGCCTGGCCCAGGGCTCTCTTCCTTTCACTGATGTGCTTGGTTCCATTGTAACAGCCACTGTAGATTGTGAGTCCTTTCCAACTTAGAGGCTGACCTTGGGACACTACACTGGACACTACATTCTGTTTTGAACCATATGGATTTCGTTAGTTAATTTTTGAAAGAGATTTTCAAGTCTTTCCTCTTAACCCGTTGTAGCCCAGCCTATAGTACATGCTCAATTTGCCTGTATTGAATGAATTAGTAAGTGAGTACAATAACAAAATTAAATATTAACACTGTGGTTAAGGTGGAATAGTATGAGCTGACTAGTGAAGTGGACCTCTTGTCATCTAGTCAATCCAATTCCTCATAAACTTATAGGAGTGGGTAAAACCACCTCATACAATCTACAAGGCTGTAGATCTCTTATGAAAGTGGACTACCACATCTTTCTCTGGAGAAACTTCTGATAGATTAGAAAGATAGAATATTCAGCTAGCAGCCACATTTTTAGCCAGTGGGTCACCAGAGTTCCTATAAGTTCCTGTGAATTGTAATGCTTTAAACAGCAATGGGTTCATTCTTGGTTTTTATCCAGTGAGTTAGCAATTCCACTTTTTAATTCTCAAAATGGTGCTGTTTTGAAATTCAGACCGCATTGTATGCCAGTGGTCTCAGCCCACCCACCAACAGAAATAAGTGGATTCCCACAAACTCATTCACTACCCCTACCCTACCTACTGACATAGTGGCAACAGCTGTGTGATCTTCCACATGCACAGATTCACCAACCTGTCAACTAATCCTCCTGAATGGTTTCACATCCACAGTTGGCACATCCACCTCCTATTTTTCCATTCAAGTGAGTGGAAATGACCATACATTGTCCACAGTCACTTGCTCATCCTGCACTTGTACCAATAAATGTTGACAACTGAGCTCCCACTCACTCACCATGCCCACCCAGTTGACCCTCTGGACTAATGAAGAAACCTTCACCTCTGATGCTGGATTGACAACAGACTGTGGCCAATACTCTCCCAGTCCCTCCTCATCGCTCCACACAACTAGCAAGCAAAGAACTTCTGACCCAGAGAGGCAGGAGTTGAATCAGTGCTGCTAAACCAGCAACCTGATGAGCATCCTCTTCCTCAGCCCTGGAATATATAGCAACAAAAGTTGGATGAAACAAACACAGAACCAACAAAGAAATACATTAAGACTGCAATGTCCTAAAGATAAACAAGCTGCATCAAACTAAACCCACTGCTATCAGGTGGATTGTCACTTATATGGGCTTTATAGGATCTCTTCTTTATCACACCATGAAGTGAGTTTGGACCAGTGGAATGGCCATTAACAGTCCCAAACCAGGTAAAGCAAATCGCCAAAGAATTGGGGAAAATGTCTCAAGAAAGTGACCAGAATAAAGAGCTTGGAGACCTTTCTGAGGAAGAATAATAATGATATTGCTCATAAGAAATTCAAAAGACTTGTGGTAAATCAAAAATATGTTGCCAAGATTCTAGTTCATAATTTGCACAGACATATTTTCAAACATGTATTTTTTCAACCCATTTCTATGATCGATATGTGGCTTCAGTCAAGTCTTCTCAGTAATTTATTCGCTTTAGTCTCATTAAGGTGCTTTACAAAAAGAGACTCCATCAAAAGAATGACTTCGAAGGGGATCAGAAAGGCCACTTCAATGCAAGACACCGACAGCTCCTTTTCATGATAATGTTCTTGCTCATTCTGCAAAGATAAGGCAGGCTGTCCTCTGAGCAATGTACTGCTAGCCTTTACACAATTCTCCCGTAGCCCTATTAACCTTTCATAATTGAGGTTCTTGAGTATGCCAAAATTTCTATGCCAGTGTGATATAAATTAGAGTGTGTTGAACTATTTTGGGGGAATTTTCTTAGAGGATATGTTGAGAAATAGCAGCTTCACAAAATGACATTTTAATGTAATCAAGGTTCTCCTGCCTTTTAATGAAGAATATCATTATTAACATGATAGATGTTGACCGACTCAGAGAATACTAGATGCTTGCCTGTGCATTAATGACTACGCAAAGGCATTCCCCCTGTGTGAGCCTAACAAACTCTGGACAACTTTGTGACGATGGAGGCTTCCATTCACTGTGGTCAGGTGGAACATGCACAGTCATTGGAAATGAACATGGAAATACTACACGCTCTCAAACCAAGAATGGTATATTTCATAGTTGTATCTTTTCAGTTTCCTTATCCAACAACCAGAAAATCCTGGAATATATGAATAAGACATGACATTAGGATTTGCGGAAAGCTTATTCACAACCTGTGATATGCAGGTGACACACCTTTCGGAAAGAGAAGGACAGGTAAAGCACTTCCTTATAAAGAGCAACGTCTTCAGTCTGGATTACAACCCAATATAAAAACAGCTAAACTCATCACCACTGGGCCAAAAAGAAGCATCATGATAAGTAGAGAAAATATGGAAGTTGCTTAAGATATAAATTTACTCAAATCCACATCAGTGCTTACTGAAGCAAGAGTCAAGAAGTCAAAGGGACATTATAATCTAACAATTTAACATTTTTTAAAATGAGATGAATTTTTGGCTTAATGCATCAACCTCTGTATTTGTGATTTTATAAAATGAATTAATTTTGAATTATATTACCTTGGTCTAATAATTAGTGAGTCTGCTGACTACGATCTCCTGACACTAAACATATAGTAATTGGAATTATGGTCTTTATGATTGCAGTATTGGTAAATCACTAATATGAAGAAAATTATGTAATTACAAAGTGCAAAAATAATTAAATGATATGCTGCTTTGGAAGACGTGTACTTCAGAAGGCTTCCTGAAAGTGTCAAAGAGCAAAGATGTCATTTTGAGGAGGTAGGTTTGCCTGACCCAAACGAGGAAGCTGTCGTTGCCTCCTACAAAACTGACAGCTTGACAATGAAAATGGGAGCTGAGAATGACTGTGTGACATAGTCAATTACATGATATGGCTCCTTAAGTCATTCTTCCGTATTATGTGTATTATCATTCTACACTTTATGCCAATGGTATAGCCCCAGGTGGGAGGATTTTTGCTATTATAGAATATGAGTGGGGATGAAACTTTAGATCTTGTCTCCGTATTTAAGGAAGTTCCTTGTTATAGATTAAGGTGGCAAGCATCTTAAGACTCTACCACCAAACGTTCTGACTAAAATCACTATATACTACTTCCTTGGGAGTATAGTAAGATAAAATATAAAAACCGCACCTCCATCAAAGCCATTCCTCTGTGAGGTAGTGCATGTTGGGCAGAGAGAGAGAAGCTGAGGGCAATCAGAAAAGCAAGTGCGTGGTCTCGCTCTGGGGGTGGAGGCTCGGAATGGAAGCGTCCCCAGGCAGAGGCTGAGGGGCGGCACTGACAGGAGGAGACTGGGAAGCAGAGGGGCAGGTGAACTTCCTGATCATTGCGCCAGATGCCAAGGGATGACCTTGCTCAACGTCCAAGGATCAGGGAGAAAAGTGGTTGCTGGCGGAGGAGAGGCACTGCTGTGGACCCCTGATTGTATCCTTTAAGTTCACTGAAGACGAATTGTGGTGATTTATGCATTCCCTAAAATTGTGACTATTGTCTGTGAGTGTTTGGGGTTTTGTTTGGGCTATTGCAACGAATTATAAATCCAACCTCCTGATAGAATACTAGGGATGAAGAGCAGGTGTCAGAAGAGGTGAAAACTGGGGCACAGGGAAGCGTGGCAAACACCTAGCTTCTGGATCCGCTGCTTCTCCTCGGACACTGCTCTGGTTCCAGAGCTGATGGGGATTATATGTCCAGGGATCTGCGAGTCCAGAGGACAAGCTCCACCCTCCATCTTCTCTCTTGATGGTAGTGAGATTCCCCCATTTTGCTTACAAGATGTTCAATTTATACCCAGCAGGGCGGCACTCACAAGGAGCCCATTGACCATTGTCACAGCCGACCAATGCCATCAGCATCTTTTCTCACCGCCTTCTCCAGACCATCAGGAACACACAGGCTGTGGCTGTCAGTGCCATCATCCACAATGCGTTCCATTGCAGGCACTTAATGGCAATAACATGATTCTGTAGGGATACTTTTTATCTTATCTCTGTATTTAGGATCCCTCATGATCATGTCAGAGATGAAGGAAAACAAAGACCATAAAACATAAACATAGATACTAGCATGAAAAAACACAAGAAAGTCCTAGAAGTCACAAAATGGTAAACTAAATGAGCAATAAGAAATCATACTGGAAACCCAGTAGATTGATAACAAAATTTCATAATTGGATAACTCAGTGGGATGGCATATTGGTATTAGAAATGAATCGATGTAAAAATGGTAAAATGCTGGTACTGATGTGCTTAAGGTATACTCATGGGATAAATTAAACCTGCAGTGAAAGCTAAAAGGCTATGGGAGACATTACCAAGAGGAACAACTTATGTGTGAGAGTGACCCAATAACAGAGCTAACCAAAAAATAAAGAGAGAAAAAAATTAAGACTCACTAGCAAGCATCTTTCTTAATAAGATAAAAATAAAATAATAATTAAAGATACAATGTCTGGGATCTTACAGGCTTGAAGGTAAACAAGGGGCCATCTAGTTCAGAAACAAAAAAGGTCACAAGAAAGAAACACACCAGCCTGTGTGATCATGAAGTGTCGAAGGGATCAGATATCAAAGAAAAAAATCATATTGTGAATGAGGACGAGAGCAGATTAGGAACCCAAAGCCCATCTGTAGGCAAATGGATATCCCTTTACAGAAGGGTAACAGGGAAGAGACTGGCCAGTCACGGTGCTGTATAGCAATGATGGAAATGATGAAACATACAACTTTCCTCCAGTTCTTTAATGTTTCCTCTCCCCCAATATCATGATCTCAATTCTACATTATAAATCCAGGAAGAACAGAGGATGTACAGTGGTACAGGTAGGTACTGGAACAGGGAATCCAAGACCAATGATCTCTTCAGGACCAGTGATGAGAATGGCGATACTGGAAGGGTGGAGAGAAGGTGGGATAGAAAGTGGAAAATGATTATAAGGGTTTACATATAACTTCCTCTCTGGGGAATGGACTACAGAAAAGCGGATGAAGGAATATGTCATACAGTGTAAGATATGACAAAAAATAATTTATAGATTATCAATGATTCAGGAGGGAGGAGGAGTAGGAAGGGTGGGAGGGGGAAAATGAGCAGCTGATATAAAGGGCTCAAGTAGAAAGAATATATTTGTAGAATAATCGTGGAAACAAATGTACAAATGTGCTTAACACAATGGATGGATAGATAGATGTTTTGTGATAAGAGTTGTATGAGCCCCCAATAAAATGAATTAAAAAAATATCCACCCCCAAAGTTCAACTGCTTGCAGTCCAACACCCAAGCAGGCTCCCTCATCAAGACATCTCATAGTCAAAATGATCAAAACCAGAGGCAATGACAGAATCCTTAGAAAAGCACATGAATATGAACCCACAAAGGGAAGCCAGTAAGAATAAGTTCTAAAATTTCAGCAAAAAAAAAATTTATCAAGAGGCAACAGAATGACATATAAAACGTCTGAAAGAAAAAACTAAAATTAATAACAAATAATTATACAGAAACAAAACTACCTCTCAAATATAAAGACAAATGTAGGGCATTTTCAGATAAAGATATATTAAGGAGAATTTTAATAACTCAAGATAGCTTACAATGGATATTAAAGAGTCCTCCAGGCAGAAACAACATCAGACAACAACCTGTCCTTGAGACACATGATAATATCGTCTAGATACCAACTAACATAAAGATTTCTCAAGAATGAAATAATCAGAGATTTCAATATGTGTCAACTTTAACACTCAAAGGAGGACTTAATGGTATAACAGATTTCTTTATGCACAGAAAACAAAAATGACATGAATATATAACTCGGGGAGTGGGGGTAGGGAAAAAAACTCTTTACCATCTCATTGCACTCTGTGTGACAGAGTAGAATGTCTCTTATGGGTTTCTAAACTGTAACTATGGAACTAGTAAGCCTAATTTCTCACCCAAGGTGCAGCTGGGGATTTTGAACTTTAGCCAGTAGCACACTCTATTTTACATTTAGGATAGTACGGATAAGGGGAGACCACAAAGAAAATGAATAAATCCATATATAAAAATAAAAAGGAGAAATCAATGACACTGTAAAGAAAATCTACAAGAAACGAACTCAGGAAGTAAAACAAGTGGGAACAAAAAGCTTCCACAAACCCCACTCTACTTTCCCACACAAAACATCACAAGTAAATAACAGTAGTTAAAGAGATTCACTAGTAATGACACTATTGAATGGCAATGTACTAAGTCATTAAATCTTCTAAAAAAGAGTAAGAGAATGAACCCCCAAATCTCAGCCTACTAAGATGTGGCCTACAAGAGACACTCCTAAGATTATACAAAGAGATGTAAATAGATAAATATCAAAGTGTGGGGAAAAAATCAAACAGTACCAAAAAAGATCGGTAGTGATAATATTAAGCTCTGATTAAAATGAAGTTAAGGCAATATCCACTACAAAAACCAGGAAATTATGTAATTATTAAATGAGCTACTCTACAAGATGATACAGTAATAATATATGTACATATCTAATGAAAGTTCTCCAAAATACTTGGCTATGATTCTAAGAGCATTGTAAAGAGAAAGAATTCCACAATTATGAAAAGAAAAACAAACTTCATGGTCCTAGAGAAAATTCTGATACAAAGATCCTATAGGACAGCATAAAATGGCCTCTGTGGGTTTTCTGACACTGAAAATCTTTATCTAAGAAGACAACCACGTCTTTCTCCTGAGGAAAGGCTGTTAGGTATGAACTGCTAACCTTAGAGTCTGCAGTGCAGAATGCAACCCACACTACTAGCAATACTCCATTCCACAATTACAGAAAACATTTTAGCTCCCCACTTTTGAGATAGGATAGAACAACTAGAGAGAAACAGAGCAAAGATACAGAATACCTAAACATTGTAATCAACGAAGCTGATCTCTCAGCAGAACAGTACACATATTTTCTTCAGTGCACCTGCATTAGCCTACAGAATCCATATATTTTATATTATTTAGCAAACCTTGTTATATAAAACAAATTAAAAGAGCAAAATCCCCAACTTTTCAGAAAACAATGCTATGAAAACAGAAATCAATACAAGAAGTAACAAGGAAAATAAATGGCAACTATATGATAACTGAATGCCATCATGGTTAGGAAGCACAAGGTAACAGAAGTAATTAAAATTTAAACACAAGAAATAGAAAATTGACATATACAGGAAATTTTGGCACAAAGCAAAAGGAGAATTCAGAAAGCATTTTTTTAACCCACACACATATCAATAAAAAAGAAAGGGCATAAATCAATACCCTAACTCTACAAATGGAATAAAAGCATCAAAAGATTCTCACAGCCACCAGAAGAAAAGATTATGGATTATAGCAGAAATAGAGAAATCAGAAAACAAGTAACCCTAACGACTGCTAAGAAGTCGATTCTGACTCATTGAGTCCCTAGAGAGCGTGTCTGAGACTGAAAACTTTAGAGGAAAAGATGTCCTCAACTCTTCTCCAGTTGCTGACCTTGCAAACCCATATAAAAATAGATGTTAGTTCTTTGAAAAGATCAGTAAAATCAACCAATCATTGCCCACATTGACCAGAGAAAAGGGGAAGCTGGATGACATCACAATGGAACCTACTTAACTAAAATAGTCACAACAGATTATTATGAACTTTATATTGCAAATAGGAAAGCCTAGAAATATTGGAGAAATTTCTAGAAATATCTAAAAACTGTGTTACCTACCTAAAATAATACAGACCAAAGTAGAACATTTGAACAGATCCATCACAAAAAAGGATATCAAAGGGTCCTTTAAAAACAAAACAAAACAAAAACAGCAACAAGAGCTTTGTCTAAAAGATCTTAACCAGAGAATTCAACGAAGCTTCAGGGGAGAGTTGACACCAATACTACTCAAACTAGTCTAGGGCATAGATAAAAAAGGATAATATTAAATTCATTCTATGAAAGTATTATAGTTATTTGCCAAAGGCAAGCAAAGATACAATCATAAAATAAAAGTTAAGAACTGATATTCTTCCATAAAATAAGTGTAAAAATGATCAGCAAATTTCTTAGTACATAGAATTCAATAATAAATCATGACAGTAGACTTCGTGTGAGGTATGTATGAAAGGTTTGACATAACCAAGTATCATATTTACTTGCGTATAAGCCAACGCAAATATCAGCTGAGATACTTAATTTTATGGTAAAAGCTGCATTAAAACTCAGACTGCTTATACTCGCATATATACAGTAAATCAGTACACCTCTTCACAGAAATGAGCTCTTACTGGGAGGAGGCGTGGAGTTTCAAGTCTCCGTCCTCCCGGGTTCTTGTCCTGATCTAAAGAAAGATGTCAGGCAAGAGGCAAAGCTAACACAAAAGTCAGAAAAAAAGGTTTGCCCAGAAAGAACAAGTTTATCAAAGGGGGATACTTTAGAGAAGAAATCCAGAGTCCCCTATGCTAGAGGAAAAGATGCAGGGAAGAGCAAGGCTGGGCCTTATATTGGTGAATGGTGGGTTGCCCACCAGCAGCTGGCTCTCTAGTAGGCCTTTTACAATTGCTGGCCCTCTGTAGCACCCCTCCTCCTCTCAGGTATGGGTATGGTGCCCTCTGCCAAGCCAATACCCCACACTTCCTGCTCAGCTCTTTACTTAGACACAAGCTTCAGGGGTTCATGCAGTCCTTGTGGGCTTGTGTTGAATATTCTGTCTTTCTTTTGCTGGTAACTTCATTTTCTCCAACAGCCCTGGTCTCTTCCATTGATAATGACATTTCCTACTCTACTCTGCATCTTCCTGGGCTACAGCAGTATGTGACGAGGTCCGTATCCCCCTCCTTTGTGGTTAAGATTCCTACCTCTTTCCTTCCACACATCCCCTCTTCTACCCTGGCCATTTCCTGGTTAGGTAACCTAAACCAAAAAACAACAACAACAACAACAATCTAATCACATGTTCTTCCCAATCAATGGAGAAGTAGTATTTTAAAAAGACCTTCTCAACATCCTTAGCAAATAGGAATGGAACGAAAATTCCTCAGCATAATTAAAGGCATATACACCAAACCAGCAGCAGAAATTATCATCAATGGCAAAAGGATAAAGTACCATCATCCCCCAGGACAATGGAAATGAGGAGAACCTGCCTCTCTCCCTACGCTTATTCAATATTGGAGTTAAAGTCCTAGGTAGAGCAATAGACCAGAAATGGGAATAACTGGAAGTGAAAACAGTGCTCTCCATTCAATTGTGACTCTCCATGACCTAAATGACAAACAACCGCCTGATAGGATTTCTAAAGCAATGCAGCCCTAAGAAATCTGAGTTTCATCTTTGTTTTTCAGAGCAATGAGGGGGTAGAGCCACTGACCTTCAGGTTAGTGCCTGAGCACATTAAACACTATGTCACCAGGGCTCCTGAAAGCATACAGGTTGTAGAGAAAAAAGCAACATATTCCTGTTCATAGACAATAGCAGGCTATACAGAGAAAATTCCAGAAATTCCGCAAGAAACTACTGGAATAAAAGAATTCAGAAGAGTGAAAGGTGCAAAAACAACTATACAAATTAGATAACATTAGCAAAGAAAAGTCTCAAAAGGAAATCAGGAAAATAATATTATTTGTAATATAGCTGTCCAAGAGATATAATCTTTGGTAAAAATTTGACTAGTATATAAAAGTCCAAAATTCAAACTATGAAGCTATTCGTAAAAACCTAAAATTATCTAAACAAATGAAAATTATACTATTCTCACAGGTAGGGAAACATAACAATTAAAAAATAAAAATTTAACACAAACTTTCTGCAAACATAATGCAATTCTGATCCACATTTCAACATCATTTATCCAGTTGGAAAGGAATCACCAACTTCATATGGAAAGAGAAAAAAGGAGAAAAAACAAAAACAACTCCTGGCCACCAAGTTCATTCCAACCCACAGTGACTCAACTGAGCTGAGTAGGTATCTACAGATGTCTAGGACTCTAATTTTTGGCGGGAGGAGAGAGTCCTATCTTTTCTCTCACAAAATGGAAAGAGGCTCTGAATAGGGTATTATTGGGGGTGGGGGAAGGAAAAGGAGGAAAGTGACCTCATATTCCCCAATCTCAGGACCAACTACACAGCCACTGCAGTTAAAACTGATAGGTACATAGACCCATAGAGAAGACTTGGGAAGCTAGAAACAAACTCATCTACCAATGGCAATTTATGGCCAAGTGCCAAAGTACATTAAATGAGGAAAAGCAAATGTATTTAACAGATGATGCTGAAAAATCTGGATATCATTTGAAAAAAAGGGAGATAAGATCCATAAAGTTTAGACAAAGAAATGAACTCGAAATGGATCAAAGATCTAAATGTAAAACATAATGCTTATAGAGGATTAATTATAAGTAATAGTATAAACAGAATACTAGAAAATACTAAAAAAAGTAACAGAAGATAAAATACATACATATGTTTCTAAAAAATTATCATATGCATGAAAAGACCTCACCAAAATAATATAACAAGAACCTACAGACAGGGCAAAAATATTTGCTATTCAACATGCTTTAATTTCTAAATTTAGAGTATGGAAGAGCAAGGATGTTATTTTGAGCAAAAGGTGTGCCTGACCTAACCTGTGTTATTCTTCATACATATAGTAAAGTTGGACAATGGGAAAAGGAAGACTAAAGAGGAAGAGGGGTGTTTGAATTGTGGTGGTGGTGAAGAATATTAAAATCATCATGGACTGCTAAAAGGACAATCTATAAAAGAAGTAGGGCCAGAATATCCTTTTAGGCGAGGATGGAAAGACTTTGTCTGACATGTTTTGGACATGTTATCAGGAGAAACCCTTCACCTGGGAAGGACGTCATGTCAGTAAAGTAGAGGAGTGGCCAGGAAGAAATGGATGGACACAGCGACTGCATTGATGGGCTCAGGCAGAGGAACACCATCGGGTCCCTAACCGTCAGAGCCGGTCAACAGCTACAGACAACAACCGAATTCTGTAACTGGTCATAGAATTCTGCACTAGCAAAGAAAAGCATTAACATGTGAATACATAAATTGGTAAGACTGTTAAATAGATGAGGAAGCTCTTATTGGACTACACTTACATAGATAAGAGGGTACATACTTGCCAATGATACATATATGCCCATATATTAAAAAAATAACATGAAGAAGGTACAGCCATTGAAACGAGGTAGACATCAGAATTGGATCACTAGCTAGCAACTTAAGAATCAGTCTGGGGGATATTGACATCATTTGGAACTGTGGAGAGCAAAATGCAATGTGCTGTG
Organism: Nesogale talazaci; assembly: GCA_004026705.1. Classification (NCBI taxonomy): domain Eukaryota; kingdom Metazoa; phylum Chordata; class Mammalia; order Afrosoricida; family Tenrecidae; genus Nesogale; species Nesogale talazaci. The sequence goes on along the minus strand of PVJH01003909.1, from coordinate 85,525 downwards.
ACTCAATATGTTGCCCAGTGAAGGTCTTACATGTAGTGGATGTCTTACAGGTTTTTGGGTAGCCATCAATGAAGGAATTATTGGTGCCATCCTGCAGGGAGCAAAGGGAAATAACAGCAAAAAAATGTTAGGGAAACAATTAATACATAGATTTCTGACCCTCTGCCTCCTCTAATCTAGAACCAGAAAAATAGATGATGCCCAGGTACAGCTCCCTGTCTGACGAGGACCACAGTAGAAAGTAATAGAATAATTGCAAGTTAAGGATATGTGTGTGTATATATATAAGTATATGTACTAGTGTAGCATAATTAAAGTTCAAGGAACCTCTGAGACTACTTGCTAACTTTTACAACTCCTGTGAATGCCAGCAAAATAGTAAATAAAAAGACTATAAACAAATAACAGCAACTTGAAGAAAGTGCTGCTTAGAACAATCAACTTTATGAGACTGGAAGGGCAATATATAGCTAAATGCAAAGATAAGAAGACAAGGAGAAATAGGAAAATTGACCAAAGGTGATGTGAAGAAGGGAATAGGAAGCATGCTAACTTATTGTAGAGATAGCAGCCAATGTCAGGGAACAATTCATTTCTCAGTGATTGGAAACTGATTTTTGATGCACACTTTGACCTACAGGACAATAAATAGTTATAAAAATGTCTTATCTGCTGGACCATTATTTAAACTTCAATAAATTTTAATATGTAAAAATATATAAATTCCCACTGATCTATAACAAATCTAATAATAAGAAGGATGTTGTATTAAAATTTTGTTAAAAATTAAAATAGAATCTATTACATAATTCTAGAGTTAAAGAAAAACTGAAATTTTATTTGAGACATATAAGCCCATCTAATATCCCCAAATCAACACTTACAAAATAGTTCACAGAAACAGTGACAAAAAATTATCCCCCTAAAGAATATGAAAATAATTAAAGATACTGAAATAAAAGAAATGAACAGGCAAACAAGTATGCCTATAAATAGAAAGAGTCATGTTAAAAAAACAAATTTATAGACAAACCAAGGAAAATAATAACTCATAAAACATAAGCAAGAAGAAAAACAGAAAAATAATTCATTTTCTTGTGACAAAATAAAAGTAATCAGAGAAAGTGATGACAAACCAGTAGGTTAAAATACACATTCACAATAAGGTATGTTTAACTGTTTGCTCTTATTTTGTAACACAAAACAACCTTGAACCCATTTCAACCATCTTTACAATGGTCTATGCATATAAAAATTTGGGAGGATATATACATATTAATAACAATAATTATTAGCATTAGGCTTTTGAAATTTTAATGTTATAGGTATTTTATCTTCTATGTAATATAATTCTGTGATTTACAAGGTAAAAGGATTAATTTCATGACCTAAATATGGACTCTTCTTTAAGTTCCTTGGTTTGACTCTCCCTGCAGAACCACAAGCTACTCAAAATGCCAGACTAAAATCTTACAAGAAAAGTTCAGAAGATTATATTTAAAGTTCTAGGCTTACTATTATTGTATATATTGTTGCCAGCTGGGGAGAATGCCGATCCAACTTAGGGAGGCCTGTGTGTGCAGAGAAATTCTGTTCTCAGAGTGTGAGTCCTCTGATGCCCACCTTCTCCTGTTCTCTGCGTCACTTTTCAGTGGGTACAAACAGGCAACCCTCCAGTTAGAAGTTGAGTGCTTAAATGTTTGAACCATGCTGGAACTCCCAATCCCATATGGATTAGCTTCTATTTAGGCATGCTATGCATGATATTATTACTGATTTGCTCAAATAAAGGCTCAAAAATAAATAAATGAATCCAAGCATTAGCGTGCATGGCTCACAGGGATTTTGCTTGTTTGCCTTTTGTAAATAGCATAGGAAATATAAGCTTTCCAACATGGAGAAGTGTATGGAACTAGCCAATATTGTGCCAGTGTATTTTAAGGAAAGTTACTGAATGTCATCAAGGAATGTAAAAGTTAAGATTTAGATTTCTGTCAAGGTCAAAGTTGAATGAAGGTGCCCTTCACTTAAAGAGAATGAGGCAGAAAAAAAACATTGTACCAGAAAAAAATATCTCATTCATTTATTCATTTTCCCCCTACCTGAATATCAATTACATAAATATTCAAAATCTAATATATGCCAGGAACCATGCTAAATGCCAGAAAGGAAGGGTTTAAAATTCTAACATTGTTTCACATAGTTCATGGTCCTGAAGGAAGTCAAACAAGTAAACTGAAACTTTAAGTAAGTAAACTGAGCATTTTCTCTAGTGCAGACTCTAGAGAGAGCGCAGTCATTCTCCAACTTTAACATACATTCAAATCACCTGAACATCTTTTTCAAATGACAATTCAACGATGCCTTAATCTAAAACAGTTCACAACTTTATATCTAAATTGTCTAGGTTCTTCACCTATAAACCAATCTTTTAACTCTATATCTATATATCAACTCTTATATGTATCAAAAGCAACTTAGACTCAGCATGTGTAAAATGGTGCTGGCAATACTTCTCCACTGCCAAGCCCTCAGAAAAATACTAGCTATTATGAGCCTGCTCATATCTCAGTAAATAAAGCATCATCTCTCCAGTTTGTCGGTTCGATATTTTTAACATGCCAAACTTATCTAACAGACTACCAAACCCTGTTAGCTTCTTAATTTATTTCTAATCCATCATTTGATTCCATTTCTACTACCTCCACTCTGACTCAATATTCATTCATCTATCACCTCAGTAATGAAAGAAAATGTCTCACAACAGGCAATTGATTTCTACTTTCATCTTAATCTACCACTTTCCATACTCAAGCAATACTCTGCCAAACGGCTGACAGTTCTTTTTTTTAAATACCCAGAGGAATGACTCCTCATTTTTTTCTTTAGTACCATTCCAGCACCTTGCTGTATCTCTCTACACACACCTGGGCTTTTTGTTTGTTTGTTTGTTTCTCCTATTCACAATGCCCCTTCTCCAACTACATCTTCTATTTCTGCTCCCATGTACCAGTTGATTTCAATGTGGCTTTCCTAGTTTAGTTTACTTGGCACTTTCTGCAAGAAGTTCTCTGTTGGAGAAAGTTTTTTTTTTCTTTCCAGATTAAAAATCTCTGCTGTAGACCTGCTTAGGACATTTACTTTTTCATACAGCATGTCTCACAAATGAGTTTTCCCGTTGGTTTGCACAGTTGTTTGCTTGGTGCTTGTAAATTCCATAAAGTAAGTTACCAAACCCAATTCACTGCTCCCAAATCCAACTCATAACACATCTGTAGACTATATAGAAAGCCCGATTGTTTTCCCTCAACTCAAATCCTTATATAGAGAGATGTGCCACGCTGACCTTTCACTCATGCTGTGACGGTACCTCCACAGCTCTGTGCTACCAAGCGTACCTAAGGAAAGGGGCAGCGCTTGGTTTTACTTGTTGCTTATTTTTTATTTGAATAAGTTGTCGACCAAATAGAAGCTCAAAAATATTTGGAAATAAATGGGATTAAAAATGACTATGAAAAAAGAGGATTATGTCTAAATCTCATTGAGCAGATGAGCTCATTGAAACTCCCAGAGAATATCCTTGGCACAGCAGAGCAGTCTCTCAGGAAACAGCGCACCTCCGCCCCAGTGCACTGGCCGAAAAGGCGATGAACACAAGGATCTCACCTTCTCCAAAACTTCAAATCCAACTAGGACTTAGAGAACTCAATCTGGGTTAAACAATGTGCTAAGAATGAGAACAAATGTACAATTTAGCGACTCATCAGATTGGTTAAAAGAAATGTGTGACTCTAATTTAGAAATTAAAGTCCTATAAAACTATTTATCCCATATGGTCCTTAGATTTGATTTAGGCAATTTGTGGTTATCTCATTTGATTCCATCACATGTGTAGTATGTAGCATAATTTTAGCTTGTATTGAGATTTTTTTGTGTGATGGACTGATTAAAATCACTTAAAAAAAACAACTTGAAATATTCAGCATCTCAGTACTTATGGAAATGCATCAAGTTAGATTTAAAGAGCAGAGAAAATAGTTAAAGAAAGATATATCCGACATCACTGAAAATCAGTTAAATATCCAAAACTAATTAAGATGGCTAAATGTTATATTATTTATCAGATGCCATATATGTCAGAATGAATTTTAAAATATTACTTTATATTTTCAAATATATTTTGAATTTGAAAGGTCAGATAGATCCTAAAATGGATAGGTAAAGTAGAAAGAACCAGTGCTTTAGATAATATATATATCATATATCACATATATATGACTGAGCAAGCACAGATAAGAGAAGTATAAAGCAAATAATGTCATGTAGTTTGGTAGAAAAACAGGTATCAAATGTGACTGCTTTAGTGAAAGGATTCTTAAGATAGTTTTCTAAGGCTAGAGGAAAATAACTTCTGTGTTATGGTATTTGAGAAGACAATCTGGCAGTGTATGATTATATTTGTACATATACAATGGAGGTCTGTACAGATTATTTCAAAAGACACAAAGGTCTTTACCACTGGACTTCATTTTTCTTACAAATAATATTTTCGTATGCAAATGAAACAGAATTGTGAGGTGCAGAGGGGTTGTTTTTCGGCATTCCTTCTACACCATCCCTGTGAAAGCTGAGAAGTCCTTGTGCTCCTCCTATTGTTGTGCTTTGGGGCAATTGTGACTGGACGGAAGAAGATGTGACACTACTGAAGGGCAGTGACACCATTAGCACAGCGCTGTCTCACATCTACTACAATGAGATTACTTGCTCTCTTTCAAGAGAAAACATTAGATTGAATTTGTGTTTTAAAATTCAATATATTTCTCCTACAATTCCCAGTGCTAGTTATGAAGTTACACCAGGAAACTTAGATTTCCATGAGAGACAAATTTTAGAGGTCAATGCAGTAATTGTTTTTTTTATAACACTTCTTACCCTTTGGGCTCCCAGCCCTACATAAGGCAACATTTATTTTTACCCTTTTCATTTTACCTAAAAAAAAACACAACACATTTTTATTGCATACTAGATGGAAGTCTCTCCCTATGGTTTTCCTGGTATAAGGATAAATGACATTCTAGTATCTTTCTTTTAATGAACTCTCATGAAATTATGTTTGCATCTTTGTTTAAAATCAGCAAATAGCTATAGCTTTATTTTTTTATCTCTGGCATTTGTTTCACTATAGTTTTCTAGGTTTTGAAGTAAAATAACACATTCCTCTAATGTAATTCTACTTTACTAGTGAACATTTTTTGGTATTTGATCATTTTTATTCCCATTATTTTTTATTGACTTCGTCAATTTGTATATAGAGGAAAAACCCTACTTGTAAATTGATTGACATTTTCTTGAAACTATAGCTCTATCTGGGGAAAATAAACATATGTCAATAATAATTGAGTGTTCCCAGGCATGAAACTTACCTTCATCTGTCAATTTGTCTAGTGGCGCCTTCCATGTTTCGATGATAATGGAAACAATATGTAAGGTAATCTGTCAGGAGGGCAACCTTGAAGGAGATATTTCTGCAGAGCTTCCAAACTAAGAAGAAAGAGGCAGCCCACTTTTGAAAATTTAGCTACTAAAATTTTTATGAATAGTAGCAGACCATTTGCTTATTATACACCAAAAGATGCGGTCCTCAGATCAGAATTCTCAAAACATGACTCGGGAAAAATTGTCTCTTCAAAGTAGAGCCAACCATAGTGACATGGATGCGAATGCTGCACAATTAAAAATGGAATTAAAACACAGCTGCAACATCCATCAATCATCCAAATGTGACATATATGAAGAATGACACTAAAATAATTTAAAATCACCAAGAAGAAAAATAAGGCACATAGATCAATATTCTAGGCATTAGCTAGCTGAAAAAGGCTGGCGGTGCACCTATGTAATCAGAATATAATACGGCTTGCTATTTCTGAAATAAAATATTGAAATTAAATGTCTATCTTCAAAAGCTGCATTTAAGGTTATGCCTTGAAGTATGCTATTGAATGGGATATCATCTACATAATGACAAGGTATGCTATACATATTCATCAAATGTGCACACCAAACACTATTGTCAATAATGAGAACTTTGATGGTTTACCAACTTCTGCAGTACAAACTTAAACATTTATCAGGATGTATTGACACATATTGGTGATTGACATATAGCAAAATGAAATAAATATGTTCTCTGTCATAAAAAATACACTAGATATTAGATGATATAACTTTGCAAGACCAATGACTTATTCATTGCAAGTACATTTTTTGTTACAGAACAGCAATTATACACATTGATATTATAATGAAAGATGCACAGACATGGAGTCTGAAAACCAGAAAGGAAATGCACTGCCCACATATCTCAAGCTGAAAAAAAGTGAAAAATGAAAATCTTCAGTTACAAAAATGAAAGCCTCCATAGGTAAATATTGAATGATACACATGCACACACACAAGATACTAGAAGCTTCAAAAGATTGAAGGAACAAAAAAAATTCACTGTACCAAAATAACATGTCGAAATTCTACCAATTCAAGAGGTAGCATATGGTCACAAGCTGATGGTACAGAGCAGCAGTTCTCAACCTTCCTCATGCCACCACCCTTTCACACAGTTCCTCATTGTAGTGACCCAACCATTAAATTATTTTCATTGCTATGTCATAACTGTACTTTTTCTACTGTTATGAATTGGGTGACCTCTGTGAAAGGGTCATTCAACCCCTAAGGGGTTGTGACCCATAGTTTGTGAACTGCTGGTATAGAAGGAACTAATCCACTCTTCCCTGAAAGCATTAGCAAAAAAAAAAAAAAAAGGCATGTGTGTGTGTGTGTGTGTCAGGGTGGGGTTTTGGGGACTTCAACAACTGACAAAACAGCAACAGACAAGAGAAAATAGATGCATTTGAATTATGGTGTTGTCTAAGAAAACTGAAATGCTACGAACTATCAGAAAAACAAACAGATTTGTCCTGGAGGAAGTACAGCCACATGTACCCTAGCAATGGTAATAGAGACATGTAGTCTTGACATGTCATCAAGAATGTAGACATTCTCCCCAGCAACAAACAACTGATCACTAGGAAAAAGACATGCTTGGTAATGGGTCAGTGAGAAAGATGAAGACCGTGAATAAGACATATTCACACAGTGATTCACACCTCACAATTGTGCCGATGTCATAATAAAGGAGCAAAGCAATGAACGTCTTGGGGAATAACAGAAATAAACTTTGGGGCCAGAATGTGGTATCCCACCAGACTACACTGGGGAAAACACCCCGAAAGTTCAAAAAACAGACATGGAACTATTCATATGCTTTTCCTTTCTGACAAAGTGACAACATGATTCTTCTATAAATAACCATTGTTGGGGGATGCAGTTAAGTTCCTTAGAACTCACTTTCAAACCTTGCGTCTAAGACTTCTTAGATGGAAATAAAGTCATGTTCAGTCTAAAGCTTTTATGTGTACTCCTCTGATGACCCCTGAATTGTGGAATTCTTCAAGACTTGACCAGCAAGGACACGCCTCACATACAGACCCTCTTCACAGTCGTATGTTAGAGATACCCAGCTTCATGTTCCAGTTAGAGACCTCTTTCATCATTTTGAATGGTCTCCCCTCAAGTCCTTCACCTTAGCGGTCAGCTCAGCGTTGTTCTTTCTCTGTTGTGCCCTCAGGTGAGCCCTAGTTTTGTTGGTGTGCAGCTCTTATATTTTTGGACAATGTACGGCATATTCTTAACACTAACTCCTCTCTTGGAGAAGTAGACTAGTTCCTCTGATTTCTTCTGTGTAGCTGAAAACAGTCAAGGAGTTAATCTGGATTAATCCTGAAGATGACATATTTGGTTTCTGATACCTCAGGAATCAGTGTCCTTTATCATTTGATGGCCAAGGACTTGACAACTCCTGTTTATCTATTTCAAAATTATCTTTGTTGCTTCTAGTGGCAGGTTCTGGTTCATGCTACTCCATCTTTTATTGATTTTACCGGTGTATTTTATATGTTTATTCAGTAACAATCTTATTGAATCAGACAGCTGTTAAAATGAGTGAGTTGTCAGGCATAAATTTATTTGACATGCACATGCTTTAAGCTCCCTGTGAAAGTTCTGGCCAAAATTGCAGGTTTGATACAAAAATGTGAACATGAGGCTTGTTAGTCCTATGTACTTTTCAATCCTTCACAAGTATGTGCTTAGCAGAGCACCAGAGCAGTAGAGCATCTTACCCACGGTCATAGCACAGGCTGCCAGGCATACTTAATGCAATGATTGTGTAGAATGAAGACCATGCCAGTCTGAGCGTTGTGTGACAGTGCCTCTGAGACTCTCTGTCCTCTCCTTCTGCTAAACATATTTTGATGCAGTAAGTGCTACTGGAATTATTTTGTAAAATACATAAACTAAAAAAATTGGTTGCAAATATGCTAATATCTCACATAGGCAACATTTTTGCGTAGGCTAGCTCTATGCATGTAAAATGTTACTTCCACTTAAATTGACTTAGTTGCATAACCAAATTTTTCCCAAGGTTATCATGGTTATATTCAAATTTCAAGTAATGTTATATAAAAAGCATTTAGCTTAATTTATATACTTGCCTAGGTCAATATCGCCTCCCCATTTGTCTGACTACAAATATGTTCAATTCAAAAAATGTAGTGTCCACAGTTAAAATGATGAAGTTTAAAAGGTTCAATTCATTTTAATATTTTATTTCAAGAATTTTATATAATGTTTATCATCCAAGTTTGAAGTCTATACCTATTTAATATTGAAACATCAAAATTAAATGGGTATTTTACATGTATAGTACATTTCAACTTAATTCAGATGTTTCAAGTATATAACACCCATATGTGATTTGTGACTACCATATAGTTTAAGGTAGACCAAGACAATACTTTTGGAATGACTTTTAGTGACTACAACAAAAGGTGTTAGACATTAATTTGCTCAGCAATCTAATAACCCATATTTTAAACACAACTTTGCCTATAGTAACTGTCTATTTTAAGGACTTCTCACCACTGAACTTCTCAGAGCTATTCTGTAATACTAGTCTAACATTGAAATTTCATACCAAAGTTAAGAGCACTCCATTGACTCAGTAAATTAATCTACCAAGTAAGCATAATTTCCTTTGAAGGAAATTCACAATCTATTGTAAAAGTCAAGTAGGAATAGAGAGATAGATATACAAAATTGTTACATATTTTCTAGAATAAAACTTAGATGTTTCTTGAATGAAGAACCACCTTCTTGAGATTGCTTCCTTCTCTGAGCTCTCCCATTTAAAGGAATCTCAGTTTGAACTGTCAAACTGTGGCCTTCAACGCAACTCATTTTCCAGAAATTCAGAACCATAAACAAATAATTAATGGTTTGGAAGACAAGAAGCATCAACTCTGGGTCCTTCCACTAGATTTTCCCTTGACCTTGGAAAAGTGACTATGACCTGTGGCAAAAGGGTGTCCAAGGCCAGCCAGATGAGAGGGCTGGGAGCGGTGACCTCTATTTCCCCTTGGTATTCGGAACCTCCTTTCATCCTCCTCTTGCAGGGGCTCGCCTGTGATTCAGCGTAATACAGTGCATTTAGAGTTTCTGTCACTGGTTAATCCACACCAAATGTAGGTAGATCAAGTAAAAACCTTTATTTTTTGAAGTCTAATGAGCACTTTCACATTCAAGACTAGCAATAAATTTAACAAGTGTATTCCCCTGGAGGTAAAAGCGAGGTGCTCTTTTTCTCCACCTCTACTGGCAGCTGCGATCAACATTTGCTGACTTGCAGATCATGACTGAATGCTTCAGCACATCTTTTTACTTGTTGGCATTGTGCAAAGTCAGCTCTTGAACTGCCTGTAATTGCTGGACTCATGATTTGTCTCTTTTTTTAATGAATGTAGAAAAGGATGTGATTACTGGTATATGCTGCACAATCCAATATTATGGTTTGTTTTAAGAAGGATGAGAGGAATTCGAAATGTTCGTGGGAAGCTGCCATTACCATGTAATTCCATTTTCTGAAAACTTTTTGAAGCCCCCCTCCATATGTATTCTAATTTAACATGTTATATATTTTAACTTATCAGATACAGAAAGCTTGCCATTTAAATTGAAGCAAAAACATTTAAAAGATGTTTTCTGTGGCATCTGCGACAATGTTTAATGTGCATGCAAGAATTTAAAATTAGCATGTGATGTCTACAGCAACAATGCCTCCTGCCATCAAGTGAGTTCCTATTCGGATAACCTAAAGAGTTTCCAATGGAGCAAAACTTTGTAGATAGCCTCATCTTTCTCTCAAGATCAACTTTCTGACCTTGAAGTCAACAGACCTAAGTTTAATCGCAACATAACTTCCAAAATAAATAAATAAATAAATCTACAAGGAGAAATAGCAAGCCTGAGTAATTTCTGTTAGGTTAAGGTTAGAGATGTTTCAACCACCACTGAATTGAGTGTGTAATTATCTGGAGAGGTTTAAATTTTTTTCCAAAGTCTACATCACATCCCAGATCAATTAAACTGCAATCTCTGGCAGTGATACCCAGCCTCTATCCCTTTGGAAGATCCTAGAATGATTCCAATGGACAATTAAGAAATCACTGCGCTGGCTTCCGCCTGACAATTTGCAGGCACGACTCCATCGGGGTTCTGATGAAACCCTTATGAAAACCAGGTCCTCTTTGAGAGATGGTCTCTGATGATCCAGCTAACATCCGCAAACAAACCCACTGTCTTCACGGAGAGTCTGACTCATCCTGACTCTATAAAACTCACAGCCATTGAGTTGGTTCTGAAGAAATCTCCTCAGGTGCAGGAAACCTCATCTTTCTCTTTCCGAGCTGCTGGTGGTTTCAAAGTGCTAACTTGTTAGTAGCTACTTAAATAGATAAATAAGCAAGGCCCCACACTCACTGCCATTTCATTGTTTCGGATGCATTGCTTCGGATTCATAAGGCTGAGTAAAACCTGTCTCTCTTGGGCTTTTAAGACTTTGATTATTTATAAGAGTAGAAAGCCTCCTTTCTTTCTCCTAAAGAGCAGCCAGTTGTTTCCAACTGATGAGCTTTTGGGGAGAAGCCTAAAGTGCAGTCTACTACATCACCGGGGCTCCGAAATCAACTCACTGTTGGCACATTCATTTGGAAGGGGGGGAAGGCAGGCAGATCTCAGACTTAGTGACAGTGGGTTGCTGCTAATCACAAGGTTAGCTGTTCAAAATAACAAAAGAATCTATGACAAACAACAAGTTTTTCCATGGGGAAAAAAAGGAGACATTTTACTTCTGCAAAGAGATAAAGTCTCAAAAAAATCACAGGGGCATTTTATCTTGTTCTGCATCAGAAATGAATCGGTGGCACTAGATTTTTTTAAATCCTAGATTTTTTTAATTTCAAAAATATAAATTTGTAGTCATTGGAGGTGGAGAGAGGTCTTTAAGTCATCTCTCAGTTTTATCTGTAAAAGTTAGGTAATAGCTATGTGCAAAGTAAGACAGGTACTGAAGGATCTTATTCGAGTCTAAGTTACAAGGAAGAAACAATGCTCTATCAGCAAAAGAGAAATATATATGACATGTTATTTACAAAATATTTTAAGGATAGTCAAGCTTCTGCTACTCTCCAACAGACAGGAATTTATGAACTTGGGCCTTCTTTTGGAATTTGTGTTATCGTATGAGGCTTCTCAGCTTGATAAAAGGAACGCCTGGGTTTCTGTTGGGAGTCCCTCTAGCCAGTTCTCACCAACAGCGACCCGCTGCACACAGAGTGAAACATTGTCCACTTATGGGATGTATTTGTTTATCATAAATTGCCACGATAATTTCATAGACAGACCATTGGAAGTCCTTCTTCACAATTTGTGTGTTTTTCCATAAAATCTTCACCAAATGTATTCCCCCAATTTAATTTCTGTTATTTCATTTTTTTCCACATGTAACTGGACAAAGAAGCTTAGACACATATTTGGACTCCTATACAGTATCGAAATTTCAGCAGTCAGGATTTTATGTACCAATATCCCTTCTAATCTAATGTTACTAATTACACGACTCCCTTCTTTACTTTTAATTTTTATAATAGTACATATATTTCATAAACTACCTCAAGCAGTTTAAGTCCACAAACATTTATAAACATTCATTCCTAGTTTTTGCAATATGTCCTCCTCTAGCTGTGAGCTTTTCTGAAGACAACATACAAGATATAAATATGAATTGACTTACAGCAGCGTTACTCTCAAGTTGGCAGGAAAAGGCTTTCCATAGTCAACGAAGAATGCAAAATACATACCTAGTGTAAAAATATGGCAAAGTAAAATGAAAATTTTACACCTCCACTTCCCAGTGTTAAACATAAACCAAATGTCAACCTTATTCTAAAACATGAGTTACAGAATGTTTGGATTGCTTCTACTTCCATAAACCTTGAATGCTAAGTCAAAAGTATCCTCAGGCCAAGTTCAGCAGCAAACCTATCATACAAGGTTCTAGAAGAGGATTTGCTTTCAATACCAGAAAAAGTCCATTGCTGAATTAAAATTAGATTCACTGAATATTTTTGTGGTTCTGTGATATTTTAAACACATTATGATTATTGTTACTATATTTAAGGATCCTAGGGGCTCCTGATATATTTGCTGAAAAGGGAAATTGGTGTTTTGTATTATTGCCATAGATTCTTTTCAAGAAAATCACTGAGTGACTTCCAAGTGGAGATTTCATGACATAAGGTCTTCTGCTGGACTAAACCCTTTAACGGCAGGTGCTTTGTCCTCTTCAGAGTCCCAAGTTCCTTCTCCCATCTTTTGAAGAATAGCAACTTTCCTTTGCTATTGAAAGTTACACTAGCATGCATAACAGTGCCTGGTTGAGGATCCCTGCTAGATGAAATGCAAGAGCTCTGCAGTGTGCGGCACATACTCAGTCCTGGGAGACCTTGTCTTATTGTGTTTCCCTCTATCGAGCATTGCAGATCACAGGCGGCAATTTGTACATCCTGAATGTTTGTCGGGACTTTGCACAAGCAAATCTGTCCGTCCCGTTTCAAGCAGCTTGTTTGTGTCTCTGTGTCACAATTTAGAGTGTCTCACAACATTTCAAAAGTTTTCATTATGACATTAGTGCATGCTTTCACTTTGATATTTGATATTTAATAAATAAATTTTAAACTTTAGCAAAGTAGAGCATGACCTAGTGATTTTTCTTCTGTCCTGGAAAATTAGCAGATGCAAAGCAATCTTTGTTTATGATGTACTCTTTTCAAATAGTACAAGCCTACGTATAGTGCAATCTGATTCAGCTGCCACACCAAATCCCACTTTCATTGAGACCACTGCAAAACAAGATCGCTTCATGCGTGATTTCTGAAATCCTCAATTATGACAGGGGCAGGCATCCCCAGTTTTCTTATATGGAGCAGCTGGTGAGTTTGAACTGCCAGCTTTGCAGCTAGTGCCCAGTGTCTACCCAGTGCCCAGTGTCTACCCAACAGTAGTTCCGGATGCTTTAGTGGATGGCAGGATACCCAGAGAAAAAAAATGAATCATGCCCCGTGTTTAATTGTGGTGGTCTGGAAGATAAGCTACAATATCTTCGAAGTATGCCTGCATTTTAATATTGGCTTGAATTTTGGATAAGGACCCTGGGCAGTGCAGCAGGTAAGCACCGGGGTAGTAATAGGAATACCAATGGAATGAAACCATCCGATTCTGCATCCTGGAAAGTGGCTATTTCCGTAATGACAGCCTAGGAAGCACTAAGGGGCAATTGTACTCTACCTTGCAGAGTGGCCATGCATCAGAGTTCATTCAAGGCAATTAATTAACACGTGGACAAACATTGACTTTGTCACCAATTCTAATTATGTCTTCAAATTGCTGTTTACTTTGCATTCTCTGTGCTTATCCAGTTGTTTTGTCTTGCGTTTGTCTGTGGGGTAGCTACTATTTTTGTAGCACTGAAATGCAACAATACATCGATTATCCCTCCATTACTTTCAAAGACTCACCTCTTCTCTCAGAGAAAGGAGATATACTTGCTTGATAATGAGAACATATAGAACATATTTAAAAACATGATGCATTTAAAAAAGGCACTCACTCAGTGTCAGAAAGTCAATTCTGACTCACAGTGACCCCGTCAGTGAGTGTAGATAGAACTGCTGCCGTGGGATTGCTAGACTACGCCTCTTTATGGGAATAGGAAGCCTCACCTTTCACTTTCAAAGCAGCTGGTAGTTTCAAACTGCTAACCAGACAATTAGTAGTCTGATTTGTAACCCATTTGCATACTGTCAAATATGTTATCGTGGGTAATCTTAAAACACAATTTTCAGTGATGACTTCTTATGAAAAGGTAAATGTATTTAGCGGTGCATAAATGTCACAACCATTAAAAGAAGTCAGACTGTGCCCATTCTAACACCTAACAATCCTGACGCCCAGAGATTTGCTACGTAGGGTATCCAAGTTTTGAAATCTATACAGGAATGACCTCCTCTTTCCCCTGTAGCGTAGCTGGCAGGTTTGAACTGCCAATTGAGAGATTAGCAGTCCCAAACAAAGCACATATGATAGACAACCATGTATTTTCAATTAATAAGTGTTTTAAGATTGTTTAGAAATATATTCTATGAGTACCTTTGTTTAATAATCTGTATCTATAATTTAAAAATCGAGACCCCTCCCAAATTTTAGCCATTAAAAAGTAAATGATCTGGAAGAAAGGATTAAGATTATAAAATGTTTATAAATTCCTTTTGGAATTTCAAACAGGTATGCCTTTTCCATGTCCGTTCTGCTACAGTTGTTCAATGTTACTTTCTAACTGCTTTAACTGCTACCTCATTATCCCCCCTGAGAATATCGCAGTTCAAAAAGCGAATGAGGCAAATCCTGGCAGAGTGATCCTGGTAGATGTGTTTTAAGTGCTCTTGAAACAGCAGCACTGTTATTAATACGAGCTCTTAAAATTCAAAGTCAGGCTTTTTAAATTAACTAACATTCTGCACTGAAGGAGTTGTTCATACATTTTATCCCAAAATATATTGGACTCATTATTAGGATAAGAATAGGCAGTGATAGTTTTCCATAGGCAATGAAAGAAATACTTTAAATGAAATATCTGATTGAGAAGAAACTTTCAATATTATCTCCTTTTGGTAAATTTCATAATCCTAGTTTTTATTAAGTTAATTTATTTTTATCATCATATGGCAAGCACTGGGAATAACTTGTGGATGGATAACCTGTAACAGGTTAGAAATCTTAAATGGTCCTCATTACAAACTTGAGAAATTAAGCCCTGAGAGACAGAATGATGGACTTCAGGATGGGGATCCTGTAATTGCGAAATGATAAGACTTGAGGTTCCTGCTGTTTGGCATGCCTGTGTGAAGATATTCTCCCCAGTGCAATATGGTAGACATAATGAGGGCAACTCTGTCTCACTCACTGAAAAGAGGATTTCTGGACCTAGACTTAATATTGTGTCCCTGTCTCCTGACCAGAAGATGCTATGGTGCTATGTGTTCAACTTCTGAACCCTTCACCTGTAAATATAGCTATATTTGTAAATACAGGTTTCCTTTTTATGCAAATGATGTCATGCCAGAGTAGATCAGGTGCCTAACCTAACTGCTTCTGAGTTATGACAAGAGATAATAGACCAAGAGATATGCATAAGGAAAGACAGACGACCGGTACTGCTAAGGAATCCCAATGAAAACTGAAGATCATCAGAAGACTCCAGATATTAGGAGAGGGGGTTGTTAAAGACATAAACACAACCAAGACACTGATTTGGACTTTCAGCATTTGGACTCACAATGAGAAAATAAATTCCTGTTCTTTAAAGCCACTCATCTGTGTGTCTTTGTTTGCTTTGGTATAGTAACACTAGGTAACTAAGGTAAAAAGAGAAACAGATCCTGCAGACAATAAAAACTACCTCAATAGAGGAAGGCAAAATTGAGTGTGGGACATATTATAGTGCATTTGTCATATAATGGGTGGAACCTATGGGAACCTAATTCTTCAGATAGCCCAAACTATTCTGGTTTGCCCATCTTATTGATAGGAGTCAGAATGAATCGCCTATCCTTTTCATGGTGTGCTATTTTATGGGTTTTAAAATAATTTTTTACTTTTAATAGTCTTACTCATGTCTTAATTGTGTAGCGATTAATTTATACTTATCTGTCTACTATCTTTCATCATATATCTACCTATTTTCCACATATGCAAGCTTTTATCCAATCCTCCTATTCCACCTCATATCCTTTCTCATCACTTGACATCTGGATTTCTGCTACCAATTTTTCTTTATTTCTAAACTCTCTATGGTGCAATTCATTGAAAACAAAACTACCTGATAAATTTTACTTAAAAATGTTATGCATAAAATCATGCTTTTATTTAGAAATCTACCACTGTCATTTATGAACTTTGAGATAAAGTACATTTCCCTTACCTTACATCCCAAGTATTGCTAATCTCACTCGATGGCTTTACCAGTATTGTCTCCCATAGTTAATTCAAAGTTCAGTTTAAATTTCATCTCTTCTGTCAAACTTTGCCCAGTGAACTCAGCCACAAATTAAATCAATGTCTTGACCTTTAATATTTCTTATAAGCATGTATTGAATCACTCAATTTTTATCTTTCTAGCTATATAAAGATTCTGTCTAAATGAAGGAAATTAAAGTTATATTCATTTTAGCGCTACTCTACAATATTGAAGAAGTACTTGGTAAAATTGGATACCTACTTAGATAAATTAATTACTCAGAAATTCTGTAAGCTTCTGTTATGACTTGAATTGTTTCCCTCAAAAGTATATATTATACACTTGAACCATTCCCCTGTGGTCATAATTGCATTTGGAATCATGTGCTAATGAGATAGGATTTGTGTAGGACATATTTATGTCAATTCTTTCTGATATATAAAAGAGATTAAGCACACAAGTGAGCAAGCAGAGAAGGGGGAGAGATGCCATACCACAGGAAGACTGTTCAGGTGCAACACTAACAAAGACACCAGGGATTTTGTCCAGAGCCAACAGAAAGAAAAGAAAATCTGTGTTTTCCTTATCTAATTTTTTTCACATAATACAATTCTCAGATAGGAGATAACTCTAATGAATAAAATATATTAAAATAATATTCTGAAGGAGCAATAAAGCATCTTATGGCATAGACAGACCTGAATAATATGTTAATAAGTGAGACTAGTCAGTTGCAGAAGGATTCCTCCAAAATGGGGATTCAAGTTCTTCTTCCTTGTCTGTTCTTAGTCTGGAAGTTCTGCTCAAACCTGTTCATATATGATGGCTCACTAAAATTGGAAACAAATATATATAATCAGGGGTCTTCAAACTACGGCCCCCGGGCCACATGCGGCCCGCCGAGGACATTTATCTGGTGTTCCCAGTGTTTTTGCTGTTGCCTCTGTCCTGCTTAGCAGTTGACTCATCCCAACCCTTGCAGTTATTTGTTCATAGTTGTTGTTTTTTTTTAACTACAGTCCAACCCTCCACCAGTCTGAGGGACAGTGAACTGGCCCCTGCTTAAAAAGTTTGAGGACCCCAATTGTGTGTGTGCGTGTATATATGTGTTTATATATGTGTGTGTATATATATTCTCTTAATGAATCCTGTAGTTGCAAAATATAAGCAATCAATATTCATTGAAAGCTTTTTACCAGGAGAAAAAAAATTGAGAGCTTCTCTTCCCCAACAATTATGGCTTAGAAAATAATAAAGGGCAGTTCTACTGGATACCATTGGTCACTAAGAGTAGAAAACCAAGTCAATGCCCCCCGCCCGCCACCCCCGAGAAGTACCAATTATAACACGCCTGGCCTCAGCAGCCCTGGCAGTGTGGTCAGGTGAGTGCTGTACTATTAAACACAAGGTCAGTGGTTCAAACCCACCAGATGTTCTGTGGATAAAAAGGATGTCTACTCGTATAAATATTTACAAAGCATCAGAAATTAATGAATAGAGTCATGTTGAGCTGGAATCAACTCGATGGCAGTGTGTCAGAATTCTATTTGGTTGGTCACACAATATAAAAAGTTACTAAAAAGTTTGGATACTAAAATCCACTCAAAACTCCCTCACCAAAGATAAGCTTGGCTATCTCTTTCTAAAAGGCTGCAGCTTTGAACCCTATCTCAAGTAGGCACACTCTGGGCTCATGGGTCCTCAGGAAGAAAAGCAGTGCACATGTCAATGAAAAACAAGGACCATATGCTTTTCTTTGTGTATTAAATTATATAAAATCATATCTATGTGCACAAGCTCTTTACTATTTCAAGTCTTCTTTTACTCAGATGCAAATCATTTGTTTGCCTATGAAAACAATAGACTATAGTGGATTAATATTGAACATAAAGCAATTTTACTCCCATAAAAGTGAAAAATGGGACTAAGCCCTGGTGGCACTGTGGCTGAGTGCGGGACTGCGGCCCACGAGCTTGGCAGTTCAAATCCAGCAGCTCTCCAGGAGCAAGGCTGGGTAGCTCCCACGGCCACCAGAGGGCAGTGATACCACCCAAAAAAATGTAAAATGGGTTTTCTTTTTATTGCAGAAAACAGTTACATAGAAAAAAGCAATACAACACAATAGCTTGTTTGGTTCTTAATTGTCACTTTGCTTATCCTTGCAACCATATACCCTATCCTCAAAGCTCATGATGAAGCACCTTCCAGGCTGCATTGTATTTCATTTTATGACACTAGGTATCAAAGGCAGTAATTAGGTGAAAAAAACTTTGATTACATTATTGTATATGTCACAGTACTTGCATGAGATAGCATAGTAACAAGGTAGTGTTGACAGTTTGCTATAGTTTTCTCACGCTCTCTTTGTTTTTTGTTTTAAGAATGGGAGGTATTTTCATTCTTATTATTGCTTTCTAATTTGGAGGTATATTAAGTTATTTGTGAGAACATTCACATTTATTGCAAGATGCCATCAAATTTGTTCAACAGCAAATGCTTCAGGCTACCCCTCACTTTCACTAAGCAAGTTTGTGCCATCTGCATATTTCCATTTTTAAATAACCCATCCTCCAAAACTGATGTCACAATCTATTTCATGTAGTCCAGCCTTTCTGGGTATTTGCCCAGCATATGCATTGAGCAAATATAGTGAGACGATACAACCCTGACATGGACCAAATGTTTTCTCTATGATACCAACAATGATGTCTCTTTCTTGACGGATTACCTCCTGAGAAGATACCCCAACCATGTGGGACCATGTGGCAGTCATGTGCTTATGTTAATTTTATGATTGAAATGTAGGGATGGAATCTAGCCTGTTAATCTGGAGATAGCCATTGAGTAGCCAATGAGGCCTCTATGTGGGCATGGCTTTCTCCTGAGACTTCTGGGAAAATCTCACAATATTTCCCTCGTGAAAATGAGAAGCTATCCCCCTAGTTGTTGGGAGTTAGGCTCAGAGGCTATGAGTCAAAGAAAAGACAAGCTGGCCGCGTCTGAGAAGCTGGTGGAGCTGGCAGAGAGACCACACAGCTTTGCCCTGATGGAGCCAGACCTCTAAAGCTGGAGCGGCATGCTGTTGATGGACCCTAAACGCTGGAAGCGAGGAGCCATGGGGAGACCCCTGCCAGTGCCAGGATTCTGCACCCACTGACCTGTGACTTTGTGAGTCGGAAGGAGACTTTGCAGACTGATTTCGGGCATATGGGTTAATATCGGACTTATGACTTTGTACTGGACTGGATTAGGATGCTTTCTTAATGGCCTATTTCTCTTATATATAAACCCTTTCCTAATATCGAAATTCATGTCTATGAAATTTGTTCCTCTAGCCTACCCGGACTGACACAGACCATGTTTCACCATCTTTGCTTCTGGCTGTATTTCTTTCATGGCAGATTGGTTTGTTTTTTATGGCAGCCCATGTTACTTCAATATACTTCAACAAGAGCAAAATGCACAGGCCTTTATTATGTTCAGTTTTCCTTATTCATTGCTCATACCCACCATGAGTATGAGGCAACTGAAAACATTATGGTCAAGCCTGGCACAGTTAGGCCTGGCATAGTTAAACCTGGTACAGTTAGGTCTGGAATAGTTGGGTCTGGTATGGTTAAGTCTACGAAGAGACACTTTTACTTTCTGACACTCAAAAACAACAGTTCTCAATCTTTGGGTCCCATTGCTTTGGGGGATCAAACAACCCTTTTACCGGGGTTGCCCAATTAATAACAGTAGCAAAATTACAGTTTTGAAGTATCAATGAAAATAATTTTATGATTAGGGGTCACCCCAACATGAAGAACTGTATGAGAGGGCCACGGCATTAGGAAGACTGAGAAACACTGCTCTAAAAAGATCTTTTGCAACAGATTTTCCTAAAGCAAATTCTCTTTGAACTGCTGCCACCATGCAACTCCACAAAATCCCACTTTGAGATGCATTCTGATGTCCTTCAAATCTCCTCAATCTAAAGATTTCTCTTTTCCTTTTCTGACATATATTGTAAGAAAATAGGTGTTTTATACTTTTGAGTGTCCTATACTTATTAACACAGCCCTGTGATTATTTAAAATCATTATCTGACTACCATTTTATTAACACAGCCCTGTGATTATTTAACATCCTTATCTGGCAACCATTTATCCTGTAAGTTACTCCTCGTATAGAGATGCTTATTAAGATTCAGGCTTAGTATGTTTGACCACAGGAATATTGTCTATAATGTTTATGTCCAAGGCCATTGAATCAATTCTAACTTATACAGACTCTTTGCAGTGATTCCCATGTCATAAATTGTTCCAAAGGCAGATAAGCCTCACCTTTCCATATGAATCTTCAGGGGGGTAGAAGCACTGCCCTTGTGAGCTTGTTAGCAAACCAATGTGCAATGCACGGAGCCAGTGGAACTCATGAAATTTATAGAGCTTGATATTTTATCTGATGCCTTCTCAGATCACTCTTCAGTCATTGAGCTAAAATTACTTTGGACAAGGTATATTGATATTTTTAGCACTTTGATCAGTATTAGCTAGTGTTTGGGGTTGTTTATAATACATTTAACTTAACCCTACACAGAAATGTGAGATACTTGTCTAGCAATCAGGATCCATGTAATGATTTTTGATGTGTATAGTAATTACAGAATCCAAAAAGAATGTTATCCATCTCCTTTTTTGTTTTGTGTTTTTTCTTTCAAAATGGCAGAATCCTTTTAAGTGGAAAATGATTCTCCTTCCTGCACTTCCAGCTTTGTTTATTGGAAGCTAAGTACAGACCTAGTGGTCAAATATGAAAGAAAAGAAAGAAAGAACCATTCTTGAAAGTTCTGGCACTATAAATGAATTCATTTGGATAATTATTTCTGCTTTTTTCTTTATGTAGTAACCAACCCAGTAGTCTGATACAGAACAGGAAGAAATCGTGTCCTCTGAATTAGAAAGCACAAAGTGTTAGAGATCACTCCCTTTCACAGGAGATGTATACAGCCTGGGTTTGATTTCATGTCCTGCTACATGCATTAGAGAGGGTGTTGTTCTTTCTCTGAGGGCAAAATAGAAGCACTACACCTTCTCCTACCCCCACAAAACACTCAAGAAGTCACCTTTACAATGGGCAGAGCAAATAGAGGCAAATGTTTATGAAAAAATTAACAGCTAAAATCTTCAGAAATTTAGAGCCTACCTTCAGTGCCATGCATAATAATTCAAAGTAAACAGAAAGCAGTGCAGAATGCAGGCTGGATGCCTAATGTATTCTATTCAGTTCACCATGAGAAATGAATTGCTGCATTGTTCCCAAGTTAAAGCATCCAGGAATGATTCAAGGATCAACTCAAGTAAAGGGCATCAGAAGAGTTCATTTTAGCATCAAAGAAACAACATTAAGGATCTCTCATCCGGCAGTTGATGAACACCATGTCAAATACCACTGGAAGGGAACACTTACTTGTTGAGTGTTTTAATTATTTTAAAATGAGGAAGTTTAACTGACATAAAGAGAGCTTGATGCTATAGATTCAATTGTGCCTCCAAGTAGTATGGATTGTAAATCTTAGCCTTTGTGTCTGTGATTATAATCCCATTGGGATATAAACTGTCTTTGTTATGTTAATGAGACTGGATTAATATGAAATGTGTCTTAAATCAATCCCTTTTTAAATATAAAAGTGATTAAACATGCAAATGAGCAAGCAGAGATGAAGAAAAAAAGGATTACAAGGTACAGGAAGATTGTTCAAAAGCAAAGAGCTCCAAAGAGACAACGATTTTCCTTTCTCAAAGCAACACAGTGAGCAAAATTTCCCCTGAAACCAGCACTCTCTCCCGAACAGTGACAAAACAAACGACTGTTAAAGTTGTCCACTAGTGGACTCTCTGGAAAAGCCACACTGATAAATAAGACCCTTGACTTCAAAGACTATCGATGTACCAAAAGTCAAAACCAAAATTTTGAGAGACTTCTTAGATGTGGGCCCCAATCCTCATTGAAATTTGGAGTAACCACAAAGGAGTTGCTAGAGGAAATTTGACTTAAATATAAACAATATGTAAATCTAAAGAACAATTTGACCCAGTAGAAGTGCACCATTTCTTCATGTAGAGTTCAGTGATATTTATTATATTCTTCAAGCTTTGAAACTATTCTAATTTCTAATCATCCTTTTCTGAATGCTTCTTCCGTATTAATATAAATTCACTGTCATACACACCCACATATATATGCATGTAATACATATATATACATGTAATGCACTGTCATATATATACACACACACACACACATGTAATTCTGTTGTTAATTTGATCCCAGAACAATTGCCCTTAAAAGAGTTTAATACTTCTGGTAGTTACATAATCTGGTGTCAATTTTAGACTCTGAACAGTGAAGGGGTGGAGGCTAGCCTGTCAATCATGCTGCAGTTTAATGACCTCATTTGGAGGCACAACACAGAGATAAATAGTTCACTGGAGGCCAAACATACACTCCCTCCATGCAAGACACTTCTGTTGAAAAGCCACATAGAGCTTCTCTGATAGTGTCAGAGCTCTGGAGCTGGGGGAGCCATGTGTAGACACAGGCCTGCACTGAGACACTTCACCACCAGTGGTGCCACAAGACCATCTACCCACTGGCCTGTGATCTTCCTGCATTTGGTGAAGTTGCATGGCTATGTGCATCTAAGGAGGAAATTATGAACTATTTTAACATATCTATTATTAACATCAGACTAAAGGACTTGATTGGGACTGGGCTGAGGTGTTTCCTTAATGTACAATTGCTCTTTCATATAAAGTTCTCTGTTATACACATATGAGTGTTTATGAATTTGTTTCTCCATTTAACCTGACTAACACAGCACTCAACACTGTTTTACTGCTTAAGTTAAACTAGTGTTTGATTTTAAGAAGATGCCAGGAAATGGTCTCTTCTGACAATATATACAAAGTACTTGAAACAGAGTTTTTATATCCTCATACTATGAGGCATTCTAGCTTTACTTCCTTCAAGATAGATTAGTTTGTTCCTTTGAAAGTCCACGATAATTTCAATAGTCTTGACTAAACCCTTAAGATTACCTTGACCAAACCCTTAAGATTACCTAACAGCAATAAATTCATGGAGTCAACAATCCTTCATGGTTTCTGAAAGTCTGGAATCCAGGACTTTTGCAATTCTTCTCTCAGTTTTACCTTGTTTGATCAGGAGTTCTCTGTATAAGACTTCATCGAAAGTGTGGAGTAATTATAGCTGTTGTTCTGGCATCCTGAGGAAAAGTTGCAGTTCGATGTGCAGACAATTAGCAATACATTCCATATCCTTCTCCTATTTCTAAATACCCTTCCTTTGTCATTTCAACACCAAATGCAGGCTGGTTGTATCTTGGACAACTGTTTGCAAATATTCTTATAATTTAATAATTAGATAATTTATAGATTTAGTCTAACAACCACTAATACTCTTGAAGTACATTGCTTTCCAAAATTCAAATCCTATATACACTGGTACAGATAGGAACCAGAAACATGGGAAATCCAGGACAGATTACCCCTTCAGGACCAGTGCCGAGAGGAGCAATACCTGGAAGGTAGAGGGAAGGTGGAATAGAAAGGAGAAACCAATTACAAAGATCAACATATAAACTCCACCCAGGGGGACAGACAGGAGGGAAGTGGGTGAAGGGAGACATTGACAGTGTAAGATATGACAAAATAGTAATAATTTATAAATTACCAAGGGCTCATGACGGAGGGATAGCAGAGGGGGAAGGGAAAAATAAGGAGCTAATAGCAAGGGCTTCAGTAGAAAGCAAATGCTGTGAGAATGATGAGGGCAACAAATGTCTGTATGTGCTTGACATACAATGGGAAAGATGTAAGGATGGATGTATAACAGAATGAAACACCACCTCCTTCTATGACAACCTCACAACCATGGTGATCTTTGAGCCTGTTATTGCAGCCACAATGCCAATCCATCTCACTGAGTCTGCTTGTTGACTGGGCCTCTTCTTTAGCAAGCAAAGCTCTCTATGGAAATGGTCTCTTCTGATAACAGATACAAAGTACTTGAAACAGAATTTTTATATCCTCACTACTAAGAGGCATTTAGTTCCTTCAAGATAGATTAGTTTGTTCCTTTGACAGTCCATGATGATTTCAATGTTCTTGACCAAACCCTTAACTCAAAGGCATCAGCTTTTCAAAGATTCTTGTAATCTATTATCCTGCTTTACATGCCTATGAGGGGATAAAATACACCATATCAATTTTAAAAGATCTTCTGCAACAGCTTTACCCAATACATCATTTGATTTCTCCATTGGTCTTTTCATATGTATTGACTATGGATCCAAGTAAAATGAAATTCTTGACAAGTTGATTATTTACTCTTTTTTTCTGTGCTGTCTATACTTCCTCTTATGAGAATTTTTCTTTTCTTTACATTGAGTTGTAAGTCATATTGAACACTGCAGTTTGATCTTTATCAGTCAGTGCTACACATCTGTTTCCTTTTAGTAAGCAAGGGTATATCATCTGCATATTATAGGTTTTTAATTAACTGCCCTCCAGTCCAGATTCTTAGATTATGGGCTCATCATGCGGGATTAAAAATGTACGATAAAATATCAGATCTTGATGCACATCTTTACTTATTTTAAACCAAGTAATATCCTCTTGTTCTGTTTAAACAACTGTTCTATGTACAGATTCTACATGAGTAAAAGCAAGTTTTTGGAATTCCCATTCTTGTCAATCACACCAATCGTTTGTTACGATACACATAGTAGCATGATATAATTATAGTATCTCATATTTTTACACTTTGGGGGAAAATTGAGAATAGGAGACTGACATACAGTTGAAAAAAAAACATTTTAAGTGCAAGGGATTCTTTCTTTGCCTGACCTACGAAAGCCTTAGTTCCAGAAGTCCAAGTGTACTTGCACTGCCTGCCAGTGTGATAACGAAAGTTTAAGGAGGCTATTGAGTGCTCCACATAGCAATACATTGCTTTTTGTGTTTCTCATCTTGGACAACAATTCTCTGTGACATTAAATTCAAGGTTAAATGAAAATGATAAACTGGAAAATGTTAAAAAAAGATTCTAATTTTTGAAGATGCCTGAACAGATTTATAGAAATGGTCAATTCACAAAATTAAGGCTGAGTCATCATAAAATAAGTGTTCAAAATTATTCTGAATGATAATTGAACGTAAATATTCTATTTTTGATGTCTGATGACCAAACTTGATTTTTTTCAGATAAAAGCAGGATAATTAATAACAAGAATTATTTAAAACAGCTACGTTTTAGACTAGTAATACTGTGACTTACACTCTATATTCATATATGGTTTGTTAAGCCATCTTTCTAGAAATTTGAAGATTTTTACACATAGTTAAATAGAATTCTTTCCTTTATAAAAAAAACACTTTCAAAGGTCAACATTCTGGGAAAAGTCAAATTAAACTTTTCCAGAGAGGTAAAAAACGATAAAAGAATAAAAGAATTTCATATATCAAAATACCATCTTACTTATAGACAAGAAAAATAACGTCTTTCACCTTTCTTTTTATAAATGTGACTTAATCTTACAAATTGTATAGAATAATTTATTTAATACTTACTGCCACCTAGTTCTCTGCTCTCCTAAAATGTTACAGTCTTGGAAACTCATAGGCAAGTTCTAACCTCCTCTAGGGTCACTATGAGTCATAAGTGATGAATAGCGTTGAGTTTTGTTCTCTTATTTTGAGTCACTAGTTGACAACCAAAGAAATTTGATAAACTTTATTAAACTAAATCTTGTATACATTGCACATTTAACAAATGCCCTAATTATTGTTAAGTCTTTTATTGTGCTTCTTAATAGGAATCCCACTGGTAACAATCTTCATCTCCTATTCACATACCCAGACATTCAATTCCAAAATAGAAAAAAAATATTGTGTTAATATTTTGGAAAAATATTCTTAATCATGGGTAACTTTATTAGAAGGAATTTACTTACATTATTAATGATTACAATATAATTAATTCAAAATCAGTTATACTTTTAATTTGAAGTTGTATTGCTTCATAATTAACCCAAATAGAGGATAAGGTAATTAATTTTCCAGGAAGCAATTTCACTGCATAAAGCTAAATAACAATTAATATGTGTATTAAATTGCCAGTAGTGTTTTGAAAAATTAATTTGCTCTCCAACTTTGAGAGTAACAGAAATTTTGCTCGTGTCATCTCAATGTCAGGTGATTCACAAGTAAAACAGAAAGTGTATTTAATTACAATAATCACCAAGAATATAATTAAGCTTCTATTTAGCTTAGTTATTTGAGTCTCCTGCCTGAGTTTTAAGGTGTAACTAAAATAGATCTTGAAAAATATATTAAATCTGGTAGGTAGGTAAATAATGATTATACACGTATTATTTGGACATATAAGTAGGACAAATCATATGTTTTTAAAGAAAAATACAGAATATCAATTGTCTTAGGAATATAGTTTATATAATAATATAAATAAAAATAAGTACATAAATACCCTGTAATCTAAAAAATTTCCAATCTTCAAGAGAAGCTTGCTAACAAATCACCCACAATCTCCATGAGCTGGATCGTGTGGAAGTCTCCCTAGAGTTAGCATGCAGTAGCTGAAACCGCCACATGAAATAGCTCTTCGTCCAATTGGTTGAGGAAGGACATTTGCCTGAGGCTCACTTTAAGCCTGGACGACAAAAGAAAACAAAAAGTATCATTCTAAAAGCTGACCATGTAATTTCTCCAAAGTATTATGTTTTATGAAGAGGCTTCCAAAATGCATAGAAAATTCTCATTATTGTTTAACTCAATTGTTCACAAACATTTTAAGCACTCCCTCCCCCACTGTATATGTTAAAACACATCTTAAGAGCCCTGTTCTACTATGAAAACAGTGCAATTTGGATTAGTGATGTAAGTGATGACCAGAATTTCATTCATTAAAAAAGATGCCAGCTGGCATGGAGCCAGTAGCCTCTCTCAGTGTACAATACAGTGAACTGGTGCAGGTGCTGTGTCCTCCTCGTTATTGTTGCTAAACTGGAGGTCATTGTTGCAGCCTGTGTGTCAATCCATTAGGTGAGAGTCTTCTTCTGCACTGATTCTTTACTCAACAAAGCAATATGTCCTCCAGGGACTCGTCCCTCCCAATAACATTTCCAAAGAACATAAGATGAATTATGTTCCTCTTTGCAAGAAACATTCTTATGACATTTCTTTCAACACAGATATGTTCATTTGTTCTGGTGGATGTTTAATTTCTTTGTCAGTACTATAATTCAAAAGCATCCATTCTTCACTGGTCTTCTTTGCTCATTGTCCAGGTTCTGTATGCATAGGATATGACTGAAAATACTATGGCAAGGTCAAGTGCACTTTAGTCTGCAAAGTGACACCTTCGCTTTCAACACAGTAAAGAAACATTTTGCATCACATTTGATCTACCCAATGAGATCTCTTGCTTCTATGATCATTGCTTGTGGGAGCAAAGAAATAAAATCCTTGACAACTTCAACATTTTCTCCATTGTCATGATGTTGCTTATTGGGCCAGCTGTGAGGTGTGCACTGTCTTTATGTTGAGCAGCAATCCATGCTGAAGGCTGTAGGTAGACATGTAGAAGAATATGTTTTTGAAAGATTAATGGATTGATTTTAATCCAATTATGACTGTGTGTTCAAAGTTTCTCAAGTAGTCCTCCACCAATGGAATCATCCCACAAGCAAGTCAGGAAAGGAAGGAAGGAGGAATAAACAGGCAATTCCCCTAGAGTAGTGGTTCTCAACTTGTGGGTCATGGCCCCTCTGGGGGTCAAAGGACCCTTTTGCATGGGGCACCCAATTCATAACAGTAGCACAATTATGAAGTAGCAAAGAAAATAATGTTATGGCTCAGGGTCACCACAACAAGAGGAACTGTCTTAAAGGGCAGTAGCATGAGGAAGGTGGAGAACCACTACCCTACAGTTATTGCCACAAAAAGTCACCATGGCAATAAAACCTCAGGTCAGTTTAAAGATTCACAGAGCCTGAAGATCTGTGGCCTGATAGCTTTAGAGAAGCAACCTTTGTAGAGAACATCATACCCAAAATGACACAGTCATGACGAAGGTATTTACATGGTGGTGATTCCAATGGAATGTGATAGTGTCCTTTGTTCCCCAAAAAGGCTTTTTAAAAGGAAACAGCTTTGTTTGGCACCAGAAAAGTCTATGGGAGGGTATGCAGAGATCACAAAGCAAAAGAAACCACCCAGGATTGTAACCATCAAGCAGTGTGGATCACATGGAAACTTTCATGGCCTGAGGAAAACCCTAAAGTTAACAAGGGTTGGTCTAGAAATACCCTCCTTATGCTGAATTGTCACGAGGAACTTTTCTGGTGTGAGAGACCATTAGTTAGGATGAACTGAGTACAGAGAAAAAGACTTGTTTATCTTCATACTTGTTTATGTTGCCTATCGTGTTACAAATATGAACAGTGTGAGAATTCTTAGTGAACAATTAAAAAAAAGAAAACGAAGTATTAGAGAAGTGTCATAGTGTGGAATAGGTGCACGTCTGAAAATGGCTATGTATGAAAGGTTCTGTAGGTAGGAGACACTGCTCGTAAACTAGAACCTTACTGATACATAACAAACATATATTAGCAAACAATATAAATCAACCTATCAAACAAAAACTCAAAACCCATTGCAATTGGGTCAATTAGGATTCATAGCAACACCATGAGACAGAGCAGAACTCCACCATTGGGTTTCCTCACCCCATAGGGGTCCCAAGTCATAATCCAGAAGGAGGCCATTTTAACCTGCTGAACTGGTGGCTTTGAACTGCTCCCCTTTTTTCCAGCATTTGAGCCTTTAATCACTGTGCCAACAGGACTCCCACACACATATAATTCCAATAACTGTGTACATATCCTTTTTAAGTGTTCATAGCCAGTCCTTTCATCTCTCAGTCCCAATCCAAAAGAGGAGGTCTAACATTGCTACACAAAGAGCCTTTGTTTTGCTCAAACTTTGTATTGTTCACGAATCACAACAGTGACTACCAGATGACACATTGTACAAACAAAACTTCAGGCTGAGCGTGAAATGAGTCTGCAAACTGCCAACGAATAGGTAACCTAGAAGAAGAACTTACATTTTCACTCTATGTAATATGAATTTCTTACTATTGCAGTGCCTTTCACAATCTTTTCAAAATAAATAAAATGTACAAACCCCTCAAAATCTCCATTAACAAATGGGCTGAAGAGTGGCAAATAGATGCAACGGGAAATTATTCCCTCTGAAGTCGGATGGTGTGGTGGTTATGCCTTGGGCTGCAATCTTGATGGTCAGCTGTTCAAAGCACCACCAGCTCTGAGGAAGGCTGACCTTTGTATTCCCATAAGTGTTTTCTGTCTAGGAAATCCACGGTGAGTCACTGTGAGTCGGCATTGACTGAAAAGCTGAGTTAAGGTTTCAGTTTTGCATGCCACAATATAGGTGAACCTAGAAACCACTTTGAAAATAAAGTTGATTGAGCACACATAGATGAAATCAGCAGTTTCCGGAAACCCAGGATGAAGGGTGGTTAGCACAAGAGATGCTCTGGAGGCTCGTGTGTTAGGCAGTGCCACCCTAAGATTAAGCCCGCTAGCTCCACCAGGGGCAAAAGATAAGGAAGCCTGCTTCCCTAAAGATTTACAGCCTTGGCAACACGATGGGGCCAGTATGCTCTGCTCTGAAACGTTGTTACTAATCGGAACCAACTCCAAGGAAATGATTGGCTGGGTATTTTGTTCAGGAGCATTGAGTTCGTGTTATTAGTCATAGATTAATATGATTCAAACTCACTTTGTACCCATTCTTTTTAAATGTTAATTCTCGTACCAAAATTCTTTGTAAATGTTCTCTTTCCCCTATTTAGAATTCCCTCTCGTTGTTCATTTATTTGCTTATTTATGGAATAAACATATAATTATATGACCTGAATCTCTTTGAGTTTACATTAATTCTATAGCAGTAAGTATATATCTATTACATGCCTATGTGCAGGAGCTCTGGTGGCATAGTGAAGTAAGCATGATACTGCTAACCTCAAAGTCAGTGGTTCAAACCGCCCAGCTCCTCCTCAAGAGAAAACTGAGGGTGGCAGCTCCCGAAAGATTTATGGTCTCCAAAATCTTAGATAGGGTCTTCATCATCAGGATCAATTTGATGACAGTGGGTTCTGGCTAGGTAGCAGGTCTAATCTGAGATGGGGTTTGGATATTTGACTTCGGACTGAGATGAAAGAGGTTTGTTGTGGTGTCATGGATGCATTTTCATTCCCTCCTGTATTTCCAGTCTCTCAAATCCTGAATGGGCCATGTGTGTCAGTCATCACATGGACACTTGTTGAGTGAAGGAAGCGATGACTGCTTTTTCCTAAGCCTGAGATTCACATAAGGCTTTCCTTTCCAGACTCATTTCCAAACTATTATAGCATATTCACACAATATTCCACTTATAAGCCTCAAAATCTCTCCACCACACTCTTCCAAAATATCCCAAAACACCTGCTTTGAAATACTTAATTTAGACACATTTTGTCACCTTTTGTGGTTAGGAAAATTCAGAAGAAAAACATTTCCATATCTGCAACCCATGAAAAATTTAACACTAATAAAATATAATGGTGAAGGTGGAAATATGTGACATAAATCCCCAGAGAAGCTAATGGGATGCTGTGGAGTCAGAGTGAAGTATTTGTTCCAGAAACCATGGCATAAAGTCAGTGCGGGTGTGATTTAAGTAGATTTGCCCTTTAGAGAGATTTCTCTGGCATATTTGTCTAGCATAGAGTATAGATCTATGAGATAAGAAGCCAACAGAAGAATCAACTCAGAGACCATTGCAATGATGCAGAATTTAGGGAACAGTCCCTGGACCAATGGTGGCAACAAGTTCAAAATCAGGGAACAGATAGATTAAAAAATAAATAGTGTCTTTGGGTTATGTGCACAAGTGGGGGGCATTTTTAAAGAAAGTTGAGCACTTCTTGTTTGAAAGACTGAAAGAGTGTTGGTTATATTAACTGTTATAAAGTAGCAGGCGATGAAAAAATATATCCAGTGAGCTGGTTAATGAGTTCAGCTTCAGGCATGGCCATTTAGAAAAAGTCCAGCTGGGAAACTACCTCTATAATCAGGTTGCAAAGCACCTGGACCAGCAGCAATGCAGCGAGCAAAGAGGAGTGTCCTTGGAAAATTCTAACCTCAGAAGACTGCTAACATTTTATTTGCAAAATGGGGTGGCAATTATTATGAAAAACATAACTATCTCATGCATCTGACTTTATTATGGAGATTGAATGCCAGACTAGACAAGAAAAATACTTTAAAATTATAACCCAAATTTCAATAATAAGTATTAGATATACAGAATTATTTTGAGTTACCATGTTCCATTGAATATATTTATTAATTAGTTAAGGGAGTCAAAAGCTTTTATTTATATACTTTTGTGGTCTGTGGATATTTCTGAAAAGTATGGATTTATTAAAAAATTCAGGTGTTTAGTTATGTCAAAATGCATTTTAAGGAAATTGTCAAAAACTGTATTTCATTAAATATTCAATTATAAAATGCATCCAATTAGATAGAAGGTGACTGGAATAAAATTCCTTCAATAGTCTGATGATAGCTCACAAATTGGGCTTATACCAAGTCTGATGAAGGAAATTAGAAATTACTCTATTATTATAAATGGGATTCATCTGTCACTCAGAGTGGGCATTGTGATTAGAGAAGATTATGAGAAGAATTTCAGAGACCTGATGAGTCTGTGTTCTGATCACCCGTTGTACAATGTGCTATTTGGACTCCAATATACTTTATAACAAAGAACAGGCTGACCCAGTTAGCGCTCGTGTACATAGCACTTATCCGAAACATGTTACTGGCAAATTTAAACGCCTGCCCTGGCTTCTCAAACACATTCATTCTATAGAGTACCCTAACTATCATGGTAATGTGTTTGGTTTATTACTGTTCTGAGGAAAATATTCAAAATATTACTCACACCAGGTGTTAGTAAGTGAAGATCTCTTGTTGCTAAATTAAAAAAGAAAAAGAAAATTTTAATGATTTGAGAAATTATTTCTATTATAAAGAGCACCAGAATCTTTCTTATCTTTCACTTTAGAAATGAATACAAATATTTAAATCACTGATTTTGAAGCTAACCATTAATTTCCTAATTATTTTTCTCACATTAATATGCTAAACACAGTTCCTTCTCACTATTATATTTAAATACTAATATATTAACATTCAATTCTTCATTCTATATTTTAGGATATTAAGAATTGATAAAATATATTTCTACTTTAAAGCATACTTATTATTTCATTGCTGCACATATCATCTTCTGGGTTCTTTTACATCAGAAAAATTGAAAAATAATGTCTTATTTATACAGGCAGGACAACTCTATACATACATGTAGAATATTTCTTCAAGTGAATTAATTACTAATAAAGATTAAAAGGTAGAAATGTATTGGCATGCAGGTTCTTTTATCATAGAAAAATTTATTCAAAGATCAGATAATCCAACTCCAAGGCTTCAAAGGAAAGTTAATGAGCCGTTATTAATATGTGGTGATATTAATCAGCAGCACCAGCCTTTCAATATTTTCTGCACCAGTAAAATGTAAGGAGGCATCATTATACTTAAGATTTGTGTGATGAGAAACAGTGCTAGTTATATTACTGCTTTCGACATTTGAAGTACAAAGAGAAACTTCCTGATTATATTTCTCTCTTTTGTAAGAAATCTTGAAAGGATTCATCTATGGAATAAAACCCTCCCTACAATTCCCTTTCAGACATAGAGGAGGAAATTAGTGTCGCTATTTCCACATTATCAACACTTGACTAACATGGAGGGAGGAGGGGAAGGTATCTGATGCACAGAGCATCTTTCCCAAACTCTAAAAAAACAATGAAAACATATTTTCAGAATAGGCCTAAGCCTGCTCAACTCCAACTAAAAGTACCTTTCACACAAAGGCTCCTTGGTAGATAATAAATTCTGTATAAACTATTAGCTTATAGCTACCAACTCTCCTCTGAAAACTTGACATAATTTAGTGCATAAAGACAGTTAGTACCTCCCTTGCATACTATTAAAAGCATAGATGATGATAGATAACCTGACATCACTAATTACCTATATTTAGTGCTTGGGTTATAATTTCTGATTAAATTCATGTAAAAGTTAACTTTTTTCTTAAGAATCAATCCCAATTACCAAGTAAAGTGAAAGAATCTTCCTCATCTTGCTCATAACTTTAAAACAGCTTTCATTTTCTATTGCAGTTCCAGCAGCAATTGCCAGGAATTTTACTCTGTAAATCTGTACGTAAAGGCAATTATTCATATCAGAGTCTAGTCCTTGTACAAATTTGTAATTCTTGCAAAATCAAGGACCTAAATGTTTCAACATGTCGAATGTACTTTTCTGTTCAGACTCATCTCGAGTATACATACACCTACTGATTTTTAAGAAGTTAATTATTCTTCTATAGTTCCCCATCTCCCTAAGTACAGTAAGATTGCTGTTGAGCCAAATAGATTTGTAAATAACTGGAATCTATTTTTCAGTGATATGCTTTACTTTACAACTTGCAGCAGAAACAAAAGTTCAAACTTAGTTACTTCTTCAGGCTTAGGTACATATGGATGTAAGGCAATGGACAGGGACATCAGTAAGGGTGGGCAGGAGGACATGCTTGGCAGTCGCCCATTCATGCTATCTCTTGATAATTGTATAGGTTCTTTTCTGGGGACAGATAACATATACATATATGTGTATAAGGGAATCCTAAAGAGTTAGGCATATAGGTATAGTAGAGGTATATATGTGTAAGAGAATCAATCCTACAGTGTTAGGCACAAAGTTGCTAATCAAAGCGTTATTAGCTCAGTTCATCAGTCATCCTTCAGGAGGGAAAAAAAGGCTAACACAATGTGCTTCCATCAAGATTTATAACCCCAGACCCACTTTTAAACAATTTAACAATGTCCCACGGCATTTTATTATTAAAATAAATATATTACAATGCTATTTTTCCATTCTATGAAAATTTTTGTTGCTCCATATAGATGAAATTTTTAATCAAGAATGCCCCCACCCCCTGGTCAATGGTGTCCCCCTTGAAATCTGGTCACTTTACCCAAAGGGCAATTTCATGTTGTCCAGCTGGGTCACTATGAGTGGGGCTAAAGGACAGTGGGTTAAGTTTGGTAAGATTGTCAAAGCAATCAAGCCATTGGCCTATCGAATACACCTGATTTCTATTCTAATAAATGGGACACACTTGTCAAACCCTCCTGGGAATACCTTAAAAAAACCCAGTAGTTGTAATCAAAATTAAAGTGGGCTGATATGAATACAGATGCTAATTTCTGTGATTAGAAGCCATGGTGGAGAAAAAAAAAAGACTAGAAAAGCTATTAGGGCAATTAACTAGAAACAGATGAATGAACTCTCAAAAAGGAAGAAATGGTAGCACATAGGGAGAAAGGGAAGGCCTTCACAGTACTTAGTGAAAAGAGCAAATGGTGAGCTTGGAGAATAAGCAGAGGTCAGCAATAAGGATGCTTCATGTGGCCATCATTCCTCCTGTCTCCTGCAGCTATGGCAGTCTGTTCACAGAACACAGTGCTCTTTCCCAGGGTGCTTTGACAACAGCTCAACAGGCCTTCTTAAATGCATCATTCCAAACAATGGGTACCAATTCACTGACAAAGGGATGTAAGACCAGGATACATATGCTATACAGTGAAAATCACACTTCTTGCCATCAAATCAATTACCACACACAGAGAATCTCTAGGACAAAGTCCATCTGCCCATGCAGGTTTCTGAGACTATAACTCTTTCCAGGAGTAGACAGTCTCACCTTCTGCCCATGGTGTGCCTTAGGAATCTTAACTCATAACTCATTATGTCTCCAAGGCTGCTTGCATCATGTTTGTGTTTCCTGAAGACAGTAGAGGAACAGGACACACTTTGAAGCAAATAGCTAACAAGGTCAGTCTCCCGCTTGAGGAACATGATGAAATCATGAATGATGTACTGGAAGAGAAAGAAATCTATTGAACTAGTTGGGAAGTTGTTCTGTATCACAAGTGAGAAGAGATAATGGCCTGTACTTGGATGTCAGCTGAAGCTCAACATCCAACAGTGACCCCCAATATTTGCATAGTTGTTGTCATCAAAAGTTGTGGGGCTGATCACTGCTGCATGAGCAGCCCTGCACAGAATGGCAGCTTGCTCTCTGGAACTCAATGCCACTGCAAAATACAGAGGACATCCCTGGCCGAGGCTGCTGCTATCATGTCTGTCCTGCAGACCTGAAACACTTCAGAAGAACCAGACTCTGAAAACTTCTTAGAGCACAGTTTTGTTTTGACACACGTGGTGCCACCACAACTCTTGATGACAACTATGCAAATATTGGGAGTCATTGTTGGCTCAGTAGTAGAATTCTCCCTTTCCATGAAGAAAACATGGTGTTAGTTCTTGGCCGATGTGCCTCATATGAAGTCGCAAAGATTCTGAGCATGTTTCCAGGGAGCTTTCAGACTAAAAAAAACTAGGAAGAAAAGCCTGGAGATCTCCTGGTACTTTCAAAATTCAACTACTGAAAATCCTATAGCTAACAGTTGCAAATCTGACTCAATTATGAAGATTGTACAGAGTCAGAAAGTATTTAGTTCTCTTGCATACTGGGTCTCCAGGAGTGGGATGTCAAATCTACAGTAAGAGAGCAACCACGAAATAGCTCTCTGGGTTTAAGAATGGAATCAACTGATAAAGTACAATCTAGATAGCAAGAAAGAGGTTATCAATAAAGAGATGAACTGCATCATCTAATCTTAAGCAAGGCTCTAAGGGATTTGAGGCATCAAATATTGACTTGAAGATGTCTTCCTTGAAAAAAAGAATATTTGTTTGCCTTTATCATTAAAGTCCTATATACAAACAGGAGATGCAAAAAATGTATTTAACCTATTGCATTTGAGTATGTGTTAAAGATTTAAGGGTAAAATTGAAACTAGCATGTATCAAACACTATGAAATGAACACTATCATTATTTTGATTATGAATATGCAAAAGTTAAGGAATGGAAGAAATAAAACCATGTTCTTGATATCCCAAATATGAAGTAGTACAATCAGAAGTCAAATACAATTTGATTCCCAATTATAATATTCCTGAAGTTTAATGAATACTGAAGGAACACAGAGTACATAAAGAAAAGATGCAACAAAAGGAAAACTACACCAAAAATTAGTTCTACTTTTCTTAAAATGCATATTTGAATGTTTCCCTAAAAATTCTATAGCAAATACAAATAGCAAGACTTATCAATGTAAACTACCAAATGACTGAATAAACATAAATTATTTTTGAATCCAAGCGAGATGAAAATGAAGCCTTCAATATCAAGTTGACTTTTTAAATAGATCTAATGCCTTGGCACTTTGATTTCATAAAAAAAGGTAGTTTTAGAGAAGACCATGGAGTTTCCAAGAGAATGTCAAGGATATACTTTGGGCCCAGGATATGAAACCCCATCTGATACAATTGGGGGACACTTCTGGAGGTCAACAACTAGACTTTGAACTATTTGCAAGACTTTTTTATATTATCTTTTTACTTAACTATATACATTTTTTGGACACTGGGTTTTTTTTTATGTTGTTGTCACCTTTTTGATTTCTTTTGTCACTTCATCCTGTGACATCCTGTTAATTTTTTTTGTACATACCATTATCTCTGCAAATCTATCTAGATAAGACAGGCTGATGAACAGTCTGGAGGAGAAAATAATGGGACTGATGGTTCCAAAGGATTATGGGAGATGGGGTGGTGGGGGAAAGGAGGTGGTGCTGACTAGCCCAAGGGAACAACAGAGATTCAAAATCAGAGGCAAGGTGGGTGTGAAAGGCCTGCTAGGGATTGTTCAAGAATAATGGAACAGAAAAAAAAATACTAAAACCCAAATGGAGGCTGAGCATGATAGTGGGACAAGATGAAAGTAAAAGGAAACAGAGGAAGGAACTGGGGGGTAAAGGGCATTTATAGAGGTCTTAATACAGGCATATACATAGGTGAGCATATTTATATATTAACTATATCTACGTGCATATACTTATAGGGCTAGTATTAAGACAGTAGATGGGCATTAACCCTCCATTCAAGTACTTCCTCAATGCAAGAACACTTTATTCTATTGAAAGTGGTACTCCATGACACTCACCTTTCCGTCATGATCACTGAAGACAAAGGTGTGCATAAGCACATGTGGTGAAGAAAGCTGATGGTGTCTGGCTATCAAAAGATGTAGCATCTGGAGTCTAAAAGGCTTGTAAATAAACAAGCAGCCATCTAACTCAGAAGCAACAAAGCCAACATGGAAGAAGCACACCAGCCTGTATGACCACGAGGTGTCATTTCAGGCTTCAATTATCAGGCTTCAAAGAACTAAAAAGCATAACATTGCATGTCCACCTTCCTGATATGATCGCTGACAACAAATGTGTGCATAAGCAAATGTGATGAAGCAAATTGATGGTGCTCAACTATCAAAAGATATTAACATCTGAGGTTTTAAAGGTTTTAAAGTAAGCCAGTGGCCATCTAGTTGTGAAGAAACAAAGCCTACAGGGAAGAAGCACACCAACAATGAGGTGTCAAATGTTTCAGGCATCAGGCATCAAAGAACTAAAAATTATATCATTTATAATGAGGAGGAGTACAAACTGGGGACCAAAAATCCAACAATAGGTGAAGTGGCATCCCCTTGCAGAGGGGTTGCAGGGGAGAGATGAGCCAAAGTACTGTGTAGCAACAATGTGATATGCAACTTTCCTCTAGTTCTTAAATTCTTCCTCCAACCCACTATCACGATCCCAATTCTATCTTAAAAATCCAGCTAGATCAGGGAAAGGACACTGAAGTTGGGAACATGGGGAATTCAGGACAGATGATCCCTGAGAGTGGAGGGAAGGTGGAGTAGAAATGGAGAACCAATTGCAGGGATCTTCATATGTCCTCCTCCTTGAAGTGTGGACAACAGTGAAGTGGGTGAAGGAAAACATTAGATAGTGTAATAGTGTAACATAAGAACAAATAATAATAATTTGCAAATTATTAGGGACTCATAGAGGAGGAGGAGAGGGGAGGGAGGGGAAATGGGGAGTTGATACCAGTGGCCTAACTAGAAGGAGGATGTTTCGAGAATGGTGATGGCAGCAAATGTGCAAATGTGGTCTTTATACAATTGATGTATGCATTGATTGTGATAAGAGTTGTATGAGCCTCAATGAAATGATTTATTAAAAATATAATAATCTACCTCTGTAAACCTAGGCCATAGAACAAAGGCAAAAAGAATCTTTGAAAAAAGTTAGTTTTAAAAATTAATTACACTATTGAATTTTAAAATGCATGATTAGTAAAGAAGTATAGAGAACACACATTGCATGCTTGCTATCTTCAAAAAAAGATGTAATGATATTGTAAAGGCTTACTTTATTTTTAAGGATTCTGGGACTCTTAACCAAATAGTTCTGTGAGTGGGCATCAAGTCAATGATGGTGGGATAGCTAATCATATATGAAGAAGAACTACTAACCCATTTTGGTAATGTGTGTCCCAGTAATCATGGATGGAAACTAACAACTTTTGAAGGTTGCATGAAACACAATACTAAATGGAACAGGGAGACTGGATGGTCACAGGAGGAACAAAAAATCCTCACAAGAATACAAGTATGTATTCTACTTCTTTCCTGGCTTTCTTCTGGGAAGTCTACTTACCAGTTGCCCATCTTAAATAAACTGACTCTTTAAAAAGGACCACCACTAGCACAAAAATCATTCTTTCCTGTGTCTACAAAATCTTTCTTCATTTTGGAATGATTATCATGCAAAACCGAAGTGTGCCATTGCTTTCCTTATGGCATTGATGTCTGTTCATAGAAATAAATGATGACTTGATAGGACAATTTACAAATGTGCTGATTTATAAGTGTATTGATAGACAATTGGTGTACTAATTTTTTTGCAACCCTGTAAATTATATAGTAAGAACAATAAAAAAGTGAATAAGGAAATAGTTTATCTTGACCAAATAGTTTATGTATGACTAGAACATCAAGTAGATTTCTATGGAGGGAAGGGGGGCACACATATCTCTCTATTAGTCTTGAACCTTTGAAAAACTGTCTATAATCAGACCTTGAACTATATACAGGTTTTCTTGTATAATTATTATTTTAACTTATTTATAGATTTTTCTGGATATTGCTTTTTTGTTGTCATCATTTTGTTTTATTTTGTTGTTTCATCTTGTCATGTCTTGTTTTTCTGTACATCTTATTTTCTCTGAAAGTCTACCTAGATAAGATAGACTGGATGAACAGCTTGGAGGAAAAAACAATGAGACTTATGGTTCCAGGGGAACATGGGAGATGAAGAGGTGGGAGAATGGAGGTGGTGTTGTCCATTCCAGGGATTAGGGAACAACAAGTGATCTAAAACCAGTGGCAAGGTAGGTGTGAGAGGCCTGAAAGGGAGTGATCAATAATAATGTAACAGAGAGAAATTACTGAAATCCAAATGAAGGCTGAGTATGATAGGAGGACAGAGAAAGTAAAAGGAAATAGATGAAGGAACTGGGAGGCAAATGGGCATCTATAGAGATCTAAATACAGTCATAAAAATACATGAATATATTTATATATGATGATGGGGAAGTAGATCTATATGCATATACTTATAAGGTTAGCATTAAGGCATCAGATGGACATTGAACATCCACTCATTTATGTCCTCAAATCAAGAATGCCTTGTTATATTAAATTGGCATTCCTTGATGCTCACCTTCCTGACACTATCACTGAAGACAAATGTGTGCACAATAAAATATGGTGAAGAAAGCTGATGGTACCTGGCTATCAAAGTTATAGCATCTGGGGTCTTAAAGACTTGAAAGTAAACAAGCAGCCATCTAGCTCAGACGCAACAAAGTCCACATGGAAGAAGCATACCAGTCTGTGTAACCACGAGGGATCAATGAAAACAGTTGGCAGTCATCAAAGCACAAAAATCATATCATTGCCTGCCCACCTTCATGATACGGTCATTGAAAACATAAGCAAATGTAGGGAAGAAAGCTGATGGTGCCTGGCTATCAAAAAATATAGTGTCTGGGGTCTTAAAGGTTTGAAGTGGCCATCTAGCTCAGAGGCAACAGAACCCATATATTAAGCATAAATCTCAGCTTAGATTCAATTTGATTTTTATGAAGTATTAAATGTACAGAAAATGAAGTTATGATCTAGATCTGAATCACTTACGTAAAACACACTGATTCCAGTACCAGACGACTTGTGTGAGAAATCTAGCTTCTCAGTATACTATTTGTATAACCTTGTGGAAAAAACTGAATCTCATTTGCATAAGGTTGTTGTGAGACTTTAAAAAGATGCTAATATAGAGAGAACAATATGACATCTATGAAGAGCTCAATGCTTTTAAATTGTTATTGTCTTGACAACAAATGATGCCTTATTTTTAATTACTGGTGCTGAAACAGAGTAAGACATTGAACAAGTTCTACTATACAGTGCTATTAGATGAGATTATTTAGAGAAGTATAATATAGTGTTTAATCACTTCACTGATAAAAATGACTAGTCCTTCAAACCCACATAATGACTGGGTAAGTAAAAGGACCTGATCTCATAAAGAACACAGTCTAGAACTGCCTAAGGTACACTTCTACTCTGGTAATACAGTATTCCTCCCCATAAATCAGAATGAACTTGATGCTACTCACAACCAACAAATGTTTTGCCATTCAACATTGAATACTACATAGTGAAGAGACTTACAAAGTCCCATGGATGTTATGGAAAAGTTCCATTCTAGGCAGTTTTCTTGCAAGTGTGTGAGGGAGAGAAGGCTTTGTAATTCCATAAGGAGTTACCCTCTTGGAAACCCAGAAGGACATATCGCTCCTGTCATACAAAGCCATTAAGAGTCAGCAAGGGTGTGAGGGCATTGAGTAAGGTCTTTCTGTTGTTATTGTGTCGTCCATGTTACAAAAAAAACTAGGTAATCATTCTCTATTGTGTAAAATTCCTAATCATAAAAGTTAGTGAATCTATCTTTTAAAATACTGGAAACTTCTTAAGACTTATTTTGGAATTTGTATTGATGATCATTCATCTGTGATTGGATCTGCCAAAAAATTAATTAGACACAAATAGAATGAGACATTAAAAATGACAAAAAATTAATCAGACATAAATAGAATGAGACATTAAAAATGACTAAAATTACTTTGATGCAATTATGCTATTAACCAAATAATTTTTACAAAATTTTGTGAAAACCTATTCTGAAATATTTTATCTGCATTTTGTAAATCTTTTAATAGTGGAAATTTTGCCATCAGGCTATTTTAAAATGTGCCTCTTTGGATATTTCAGTAATATGAAGAAAAATAGCAAAAATGCTGACTTTTTGATATTAAAAATCAAACAGCAAAGGGCTCTGCCAGGCATTCCAAACAATACATTATTTGTTTTTCTTGCTTTTTTTAAAAAAAGAGAATGAACTCTAGAAAAACAATACAAGAGAAAGCTGTAATATGCAAAACTAGCATTCTGCCTGATACATGTGATTATTGTAACACTATTAGTACCAATATCCAAGGACCAGTTGAAAACATTGTGCCTTCCACAGACCAACATATATGCTTTCATAGAAAGCTATTTTTCATAGAAAAATAGATATGAAAAGCAAAAAGAATGAAACAAATATTCACATTGATACTAAGTCACAGTATTGAAGAATTCATGCCTTAAATACAAAAGCAGATCTAGAAAAGACATGTCTTTCTTATCTGACAAAATCAGATTTTGATACTATGCTACAAAAAGAAAACTTGATTATCTGCTATAAAATGAAATTCTCTTAAACCTGCTTTATGAAAATTTCTAGATTTCAACTGAAGATGTCACATATTTAAACACTCAGTAATAGAGCCTTGTGAGCTTATGATTCCCACCAAGAACAGACTAATATGAGAGATAGCATCTCATTGTTGTGTTCCATTGTTCCAGATTACATGAAAACCCTGTGCTCGCAGCCATGTGTCTGGGGCTATATTCGGGCTTTCCGCTCATTATGGGACCTTGAACACAATTTCCTAATTGGGGAATAATGTGAGGTGGGAATTAAAGCTTATCTAATGTATGGTGATTTTTTTAGGTATTAATTATTATTCTATTTAATGGGAAATAAAGCAAATTTAAATATAAGAATTTTGATGACATGCATGTGTCCTAATGCTGAAGCAATTGCTGAAGCAATACCAGGCCATTTATATTGTCACATTAAGTGCAATCAAGACCTTCTAAATACTACCTTAGAAACTAATTGAATTACAAGTTCTGTTTGGAATAGATAAAAACATTTATCCTTTTATTACAATGACAATGTAAACTGCTTCAAAACTCATTTATGAGAAATAAGACAGAAACATACTGTCATCAAATGGTTCAAGATTTATAGAGACCCTGAAGAGGGCTCTGAAGTCTGTATATCTTGATAAGAAGAGATAGCCTTAACTTTGTCTGGTGAAGTGGCTGGTGGGTTTGCACTGCTGACCTTTAAATTAGCAGTATGATAAGATTTAATCAACAGCACCACCAGGATGCGTTCTTTACTTATGAAAGATAGGTGTTATATAGTCATAAGCTGTACAGAAGTAATTTTAATGTATTCAAAATTGCTGTTTTTACAGTCACATTTGCCTTGTTATATACTTAGTAGTTCTCACAAACGACCTCTGGTGGCTTATTCGGACCCCGGTTATGCACTGGACTTCAGTCTACAAGATCAACAGTTCAAAACCATCAGCTGCTTCTTGGAATAAAGATGAGCACAAGGCACTTCCATCTGTCCAATGTGGTCACCATCAGTTGGAATCAACTCAATGGCAGTGCATTTGACACCAAATGCCAATTACAATCACCAAAAAATCATACAAAAATAAATTCTCACTCCATAATTGCATTGCCATTTTGTCTATGTTTGCCAATTTTCTATAAAGATATCAAACCAGGAAAAAAAGATATTTTTAAAGTGCTCGTTGCAAGTTCTAATATGAAGATGATTTTAAACTACTATTTTATCCCATTTCCTATCTCATTATGTATCTCAACTTCCACTTAAGACACTTAACACCTGAAAGAAGTACCTCTTGAATTTGCTTTTAACTTCTCTTATCTCCTCTGGTAGTCTCTTATTAATGAATGGAAATATTTTTCCCTCAGGATTTTTGTCACATTTTATTACTGATGCAATTATTATTGCCTTAGTCATTTCCTCT
The DNA here is from genome assembly GCA_004026705.1 of Nesogale talazaci. NCBI lineage: Eukaryota > Metazoa > Chordata > Mammalia > Afrosoricida > Tenrecidae > Nesogale > Nesogale talazaci. The sequence goes on along the minus strand of PVJH01003909.1, from coordinate 41,503 downwards.
GTATTTCTGATTCTTGAAGTTTAATAAAAGTGTAATTGTCCACCCCATCTTCTGGTTTCATAATGCAGTAGTTTTGAGTGTTATTATGATGCTGAGAGCTATGATATGAATAGTGTAGATACCAGTGTGATCATCCATGTTGCTCCGGTTTCATATTTGCTGTTCAACTGTTTAAAAAGTGTTCTGAATGAAATAAAGATACGGAACTGTGGCATGATAGAACCAGAAATTTGTAGTAATTTTAAGAACAAGAAGTGCAATCCATGTAGTCTGGGACCAAATGGGTGAAACACTGGGAATTGGAGATATAGCATAACTTTCATCTTGTGTGTCTGTGCATACAGATGGTGGTAGTGGGTTTTAGCAAATATGCAACTCTGATGACTGAAATACATATGATCCAAGCATCATATATTCAGATACACATGAAAGGTGGAAAATAAACAAGGAAACTGAAGAGTTATTGATGACTTTGTGTGGACAAAGATTATTGACTATACCATGGACTTTCAAAAGAATGGACAGCTCTACCTTGGAAAAAGTGCTGCCAGAATTCTCCTAAGTTACTGTGGGCTTCACTGCAGGGGAACAAAGCCCAGAGCAAGACACCATGCTAAGTAATGAATACTGTCAATGAAACAGAGACATACCCCCAAAGAGATGGCTTGGATTGTTATCAAGAGTAGCAATCATTGTGACAATGATGCATACAACCAGTGTTTCCTATTATTGTACATGAGATGTCATTGGGACTGACTTGACTCAACCATTGAGAAAAATATTCTGAGATAGTCAGTGAAATCTCTTATGACACACTTGAGAAAATCGGTCCAAAGTCATATAAGTATTCAGTGATGCTATCGAGAAAGCTGTAGTCAGTCTTGTATTAGGTAGCTTGTTGTCAATGGCATAGAACACAAGCATTGAGAAGAATGTTCTCAATGTAAACAGAGTAAAAAGGAAGTACAGAGATTTCTGAAAATCTATTCTGTGGATATACCCAGTCTTGGGATTCAAATAATTTCGTAACCATTCACTCTCTGTCCTAATAACTGCTTTAAGTGCTAAAAATATATACCAAAAGGTAACTTAGCATTTTATACAGCTAATACTTAAATAAAAACATTAAGAGATGTATACAAACTAGATTATGTTATGAGAAGGTTTTTAAATATTAATGGAAAATATTAAATAATACCTAGTCAAAAACAACAAAAATGTTATTTAAGCTATTTCCATCTTGCTTTTTGATGGATGTCCTCACTTGCAATATTCTTGACTTTTATTCTTAACTATCCTTTCACTGTAGGAGAGGTAGTCCAATCAGACATTTAATCATTGAGCTTGACACATTAGAAACAGGCGACATTTTTAACCTGAACATACTTTGTTCATCTTTGAAAAATTCTTCCTGCTTCTGCTAAACTTATAGCAATTGTTCCAACAGTAATTTAGCTCTTTGAACGGGTTCAGAATTGCATAAATCTCACAATATTTCATGTGAATTTGGAGCTAAAACAAAAAGCAGATGTTGTCCTCTTTTTGTTTGGTACTTTTTGTCTTTATCTTACATGTTTGTTTACTGAACTAACAAGTGCAAGAGAATAAAAATGTCATATTTCATCAAAAGTATAATGAGTCTTTTAAATGAACAGATTGATTTTACAAGCAGATTTCACTTAAAATTTTATAGCTGTGGATGGAATTAACATTACTATAGATGCTTAAAATAAGCTGTGGTGCAAAAGAATGTTAGAAAAGAATAAGGGAGGGGCTGAGCCCCGGTGGCGTAGTGGTTGTGTGTGGGACTATGGCCCACTGGGATGGAGGTTCAATTCCGGCTCTCAGGAGCAAAGCCTGGGCCTCCTACTCCCACCACCTGAGGGCAGTGATGCCCTCCAAAAAAAAAACAAAAAAAAGAAAAGAATAAGGGATGTAAGTTTGCTATTTCCAGTTTGGAGAGATCCCTGATCAAAGTGTTATTTTAACAATTGGTCCACTAAATCCACAAAAACTATACATCTGTTCTTTCATAACTGTCATTTTGCACTGCTATAAATCAGGTGATTCCTGTGAAAGGGTTTTTTGACCCCAAAGGGGTTGAGATCCACAGGTTGACAATTACTGTTTTAGAAGAAGTGCAGCCAGAATGGTCCCTAGAGGCATGATTGGTACGACTTTGTCTCATGAACTATGGACATGTTTTCAAGAGAGACAAGTCTCTGAAGAAGAATGCCATGCTGGATAATGTAGAGCGGCAATGAGAAAGAAGAAATCCTTAACAAAATGGATGGACACAGTGGCCACGACAATGGACTCAGACATAAGAATTGGGAGGAGAGCAAAGGTCTGTGAGATGTTGCCTGTTTTTTTTCCAGACTCATGATGAGTTGAAGGCAACTCACCGACACCAAACAACACAATGACAAAAACCAACCACAAAGACCATCTTAGCATTTTTTAAAAGATGGGAGGGAGAAATGGCCATGTACTTCAATGAATCCTTAAAGAAATATACATATAAACATTTAGTCTTTGAACAAAATGAAGCCAACATTTCAATGCAAATAGTAGACTATTTGTTTATATCTAAACTATGCTTTAATATGTACCTTTGGTGTTTTCTCTATTGGTGAATCAGAAAATAACTAAACTGGGAGTATTAGCTTTTGCAAGTTTGTCTCTAATTTTCAAAAATTGCAAATGAATCTCTTTGGCTTTTCTTTCCATTTGGCTTTTCCAATTCATTCATTATTGAGTTCATGGAAAACAGCAAGTACTTTGACATAGATCTGGCTTAATTAAATTCCAGGAAATGTTATACATCCTTATGTGATTGAAGTAATTAAGCCTGGGTTAGACAATCCTTAAAACAGAATATTTGGGTTATGTCCCTGGGAATCATCCAAAGCCCATCAGGCATCATATGTCTGTGTGCTTACATGCAACATGAGAGCGATAAAGGGAGGACCACCACTGGATACACTCCCAGGTTTCTCAGGGGAGTCAGTGGAACAGTGGGTGGGGGAGGATGCGCGTGTCACTGTACATTCCCACATAACCTGAAATTGCTTTTTTGTCCACCTGCTCTGGACAAGGGATCCTTCAGAAATAGACTGTAAATACTCCTGAAACTGTATGCCAGAATTCTCAAGGGCCTGAAGGGATTTAATTTTAACTTTGCTTCATCGAGCAAAACAGGAATGGATCATAAAGAGTGTTGCATGGCCCAGCAGTAAAGAGAGCCCACTAGTCGCACACCTGGGGAACCCCCCCCCCTAATACTCACGGGTGCCATCTGAGGACGGAGCCTCTCCTAGACTGGCACAGTAGCTGCAACTCACGATCTTTCCTGATGTGAAAAAGTCCAGGTCAAAATAAATGACCAATGGAATGACAAAGAAATAAGAGTTGAAGGTAAAAGAATGAATAAATAAATTATGCCGAAGGGGAAATTTAACATCCTCCTCCTAAAGAAAGATTTAGCAAGAGAATAATCTCTCAGTTCAAGTATGAATGGGTTAATAGCCAGAAGATCAGTGGGTTAGTAGTGTTGGCAAGAGGATATACTTTAGTCAATTACTTAATGTGGCACTTCTACGCATAATCCTCTTTATGATGAGTTGCAAATTCTAGCCTTGTTGCCTAAAGGTCTAAGCTAATTTTATAGAGCGTTCTCTGTCACAAGATTAAGGTGGGATGTCTCTTTAAACTCTTCTTTATTAGAAATTATGACTTAAGTCATCATTCTTTGTTTGTTTTGGAGGTATGGTCTGCTGAGAGATAAAAGTTGTACTTCCATCAATGTCTTCCTTTTCTCGTGACCTCCATTTCCTCAGGGTTGGTAGTAGCAAAAAGACCTGCACTGACTTTCAAATACATTTGTCTCCAACTTTGTAACCTGCATCTGGGTTGCCTCTACTTGATTGTGGTTTGTGGGAATTAACAGCAACACAAGGAATTTCATTAGAGTTTCTTTTGCTTCTGTGACAGGTTGCAGCAAATTGCAGAATCCAGAAAGTGTAAGAATATACTAAAGATAGGAGGGGTTGCCAGGGGGTGCAATGGGGGTGGATCAGTGTAACATCTCAGAAAAGAGAACATTTGGGACATCTTTAATCTCCAATTCCTTGGCAATAGTCTGGAATTAATTATTTTAAAAGCAATTATTACCACACTAAACTCTTTCTTAGAAAAATACAGTAACAAGTTGGGCTACAACAGAGTTCACTTCAAAGTGCTCCAAATTGTGTTTGTGTATTTGTTAAAGAAATTTAATTTAGGCTTTTCTACTTACTTACATTAAAATCTAGATAACATTTAGGTATAGATTCCCAATGATTTATTTTAATAAATATGTTAATATATAAATATTCCTAATGAGTATATTTAATAAATATTGTTAAATGACCTAAAATTATTCACAAAAATTCAACACTATTACATTCAAAGAGTGCAGCAAGGCCTTCCGACTTGAAATATAATATATTCCCTCAACAAGAGCACATTACACTACATTTTAAGATTTAAAATGTAAACTCTCATATCTCACTATTCTTCTAAATGGGAGTAATAATATTTTCAAAGTAACTATATCATTGACAAGCATTGGGATCTCTACATTGTTAAAGCAAAATCATTGCAACTATTCATAATATAGTTCTACTATATTTCTTCAAAGTATGTATTGCTTCATGAAATGATCACTTTAAATGTCTGTTGCCCATGAAATGCAATGAAATTAATTGTATTCATGCTCATCAGAAAAATAGCAAGATGTTTTCATGCAGTTTATGTATATTTATTTCTCAAATAGCTATATTGGTTAAAGTTTATATTTTCTATTCTTGTTATAATTTGCCAAGTAACTTACATCAAAAATGGTAAGTTTCTATTATAAGGTCCATGTTGGATCTATTTTTGAATCTGCTTTAGAATTCTTTGCATACCTATTCTATCACATCGTTCAAAAAGTCTTAAAATCCATCAATTATCCATGATAATTACTTGAGCAACATAGCAATGTTTTGCAATTACCTACTTTATATTTTCTGTTTACATGCCTGTACCTGTTTTTTTTATTCATATGCAAAGCCAGAAATTGCCTTGAGTTTGTTTTCTCGTTATCTGGTAAAAACCATACCACAATAAAAGTATTACCAGTCATTGTGCCATTCGAATTACATCTCTCTTAAGAGTTTTTCTATAGAAAGGCACCTGGAGCCAAATGTTTTCACTTTTGGCTGGTACACTTTTAAGTAATGAATTGATAGGGCAAATTAATATATGATATCAGCTGGGCATTAGAAAGATGCATGAGATCTTTCGTGGTGACACTTTAAGTGAAAAAAACCATCAACTTTATCTATTTTACTTGATGCACAGATATATGACCCTTTTCCAAAATGAAAATCTAGATAGATTAGATTTCCATAATACTTTTCTCTTTGGTTGTACTAAAATAAAATTATTATCTGTGAGCCCTTAAGTACAAGGCAGCAGATTGAAAATAAAATGATCTAAGTAATGGGATCATAAAGATGTTATAGATGGAAAAAGATTTCTTTGAGCATGCATTTTATTCCTATGAATTGAAGTGGGGCTTATTTAATCTTTCCCACACCATCTAAAATACAAGGATTGTATAATGGTCCCCCAAGACACATGAAATCACTTATATGATACTTTTTCCTTAACGTACTTCCCTCCCTACCCCTTCTTCATACCTCTCTCCTTTCTTCCTTCTTTTCCTCTTTTCCTGCCTATCTTCTTTCTTGTCATTTCTTTGTCTTTTTCCCTTCTCTATCTCCATCTCTGCCCCAGTCTCTCTCTCTCTCTCTCTCTCTCTCTCTCACACACACACACACACACACACAGAATTCCATACATCCAAGTGTATCTTGGATGAATAACACCTGTGAGGAGGAAGCTAAGCAAGAGTTATTGTATGGCATTGTTGAAATCAAAATCAAAATCACTATGAGCACAAATAATTCCAAATATTTTTCTAGCATGTATCTACTCTATTCACTTGAACGAAATAAGTTATGATTCTCAGTGTTGCTCAATGCATATAGGTTTGTAGGCTATAGGGCAATAGAAAAAAAGCACACATATGTCAGTTATATCTTGATGTAGTCAACAAATAGCATTTATTGTGATTAAACAGAAACAAGTTTAAAAAGCTACATTTTCGGTTTTGTTTTTTTTTTTATGGGCCTCACTGCCCTCTGGTGGTCATGGGAGCCACTCAGTGCTGCTCCTGAGAGCCGCTGGATTTGAACTGTCAAGCCCGCAGGCCACAGTCCTGCACTCAACCACTTACACCGCTGGGGCTTAGCCCCAAAAGTTACATTTTCAAGATGCTAAGCAAACAGTAATAAGATTCTTCATGAGATGTCTAAAGAGGAAGTGTGTTGCCTCTATTTGGTGGGAATAACTGTGGCTTACATTTTCCCAGTGAAATACGATATGTGGCACTGATAATTTTATCCATAACCAAGACAAGATGACCTGGAGCAAAACCTAAAAGGTAGCCACACGTGGGAGTTAGATCCAAGGTAGACTCCTCAGATCCTCGGGGCCAGTGAGGACAAGGAGAACTCATCCCTTCTGAGATGACAAAGGATAATCAGGCCAAGGTTGAGTGTTCCCCTGGAAGCCTTCACGGAGGGCATGAAAACAAGCCTGGGCCACTGTAGCATTCATGTAGACAGCTGGAAACTACCAAATTCCACTCAACCTGCTGGTGAAGAGTTGTCAAGAAAGAAATGGTCCAAGGATTTTGTAAACACGTCAATCTCACGGAGGCCTCGACAGGATGAAGCCTGGTTGCAGATCCACAATACATGGGTTCATGTTGATTTTGTGTGTAGCAGTAGGTCAGAACCTAAAGGACCTTCTCTCTTCCTGAATACTAGCTTCATGTTGTATATTTTCTTTGTGAGTGAAGGCTGCTTAGTATTCATATCTTTCCTAAGCCCTGAATAAACATGTATTTTATACCAATGTTCCTGAGCACACTTCAATGAAACAGCGGTGTTTGGCCTAGCATTTGTTTCCTCAAACAAAATGAGGTTTGGGTCACAGGCTACCTGTACTTGGTGTCAGGTACCACATTTCATCACTCATCTGAGAGTTCCACTTCTTCTCTTCTGTTCATTCTGGTGAGTTCCATTATGGAGGCTTCAACAATCCATTATTCTCCAAAGCTCGATGTGGTGCAGTGACCAATAGTTTACACTGATTTTCAGAGGAGGCTTAAGCATAGCCTCCCATTTCCTCCAGGATAGTCTGAGTTCAGTGAGTGACTCAGAGCTGCTCAGCAACTGGTACTGTTGTTAGGTGCTGTGGAGACCACCGCCATTTATGACAACCACATGCAGTGATGAAGTGAAGGCTTCCCAGTGCAGCACCACTCTCCTGACTGATTTCAGAAGCAGACTGCAATTGCTTCTTCGTACTCTTTCTGAGGCTGGAAGTTACCCTGAGACCTATTCAGCATTTTACTCACTGCCATTAAGTTCATCATACATCGTAGCCTCCCTAGATACAGTTTCTGGTGTTTTGTAAATCTTTACAGGAATAGACAGTCTCACTTTCTCCTAGGGAATTGATGGTTGGTCTGAACCATTCACCTTGCTGTTAGTGATCCAATAATGACAGGACAGCCCACTAGGTGTCCATTCACTGCCAGCTACTCAATTCCCACTCATAGCAAACCTATAGGACCAGGTAGAACCAGCCCAATGGACTACCAAGGCTCTAAGTCTTTACTAGAACAGAACTTCATTTTTGTCTCTAAGCAGCTTGCGGCTTTGAACTGCTCACCTGGTACTTAGTAGTCCAACTCTTAACTCATCAGGCTACCGGTACCTTAGCAATGATAGACTAAATCTATTTGCAACCATTCTCTTCCTCTATTATGCCAGTGTTTTACATATATTTCACTACCTTTACATATATTTCACTACCTTTTGGAATATTCTTAAAATCAGTCATAATCACTGAAATGTATGGGTCTTCTTATTCCTATCAGCTGTTAACTCAGGAACTCTGTCCTCTTGTGAAGTGACCTCCTCCAAATATTTCTGAGATTCCTATAGGACTATCTCATCTACTAGAGACAGTTGGCCTGCTTGTCCACTTGTCCGAGGCAGCCCATGGAGAGAGCAGCTCTGGAGCTGCCAGGCAATTTTATGCTAAGCCTCATGTGACACCCTCCCTCCCCGGGGACCACACTACTTGAAGGTGACTCAGGGAAGGCTAGGAATGTATTGACCACCAAAAAACAGTGAGATTATGAGAGAAGCAGTGACACTATGAGAATTATTTCAAAGGGACAGATAGATCAAGGATGGCTTATAATGACAGACTCTATTCTAGACTAAATTCCCCTTAAGAGCACAGTATTTCTTGAATTATCCTATAGAAGTTTCCCCGGATCCCTTGAGGAGTATCTCGAGCAACATTTAAAATAGGAAGTCTCCTCTGTCAGGTTGAGATTCAGGCCTGACTCTGAAACACTTTACTTAAGTAAGAGTAGCTGGAGAAGTGTTAACTTCAATGAGACCCAGTGGTCTCAATGGTAAGTGAGAATAATAATGATTTTAATGTCAGAGGATCTATTTTAACTCTATAAGATAATCTAAGAAGGCTTCAAAAAGTTCATCAAAAACTGGGATGAAAAGATACTGGGATTTTCCATAAACATTTTTTTCTCTTTTTTTAAATTTTAGTAAATCATATTTTGGAGGGCTCTTACAGCACTTAGAACAAGCCATACTTAAATCGAACACATCTGTAAATATGTTGTTGCCATCATCATGTCCAAAGCATTTTCTTTCTACTTGAGCTTTCTGAAATTTCTTCATTTGCAGGCAAAGTACTTAAAAGGTGTCCAGGAACAGTCAAGAAAAGGTACCTCCCTTTGCTATCGCTGATAGGTACCAGTTTACCATATATGTACAGCTATGCTTATTATCAGTAGACACAAATTTAGTTGTTTTTGTTTGTTTGTTTGTTTGTTTGTAAGAAGTCCCCTCAGATCCTTATAAAATTGTGAAAAGTCTAGTTTAGTGGTGAGTAAACATCCCTGAATCTCAGAAGTTGACACATTGCAAAAGTTCATCTCGAAGGTTCAATCAACGGGCTCTGCTTTTGTCTACAAACACACTCATTCGACATGAGTGATCCCATCTCTATGAAACTCAAACAACTCCATGCAATCCAATTCCCTTTGCTATCCTGATACTGAAATGACACTCGCTAGAAGAAATCAATCACTTACCAGAAGTCAATCTTTGTCCAATTTATCCTTCCACTTCACACTGCCCAGCAATACGGTTATATTTTCTGAAAGCATTTTAATATACATACACAGACTTACTATTTGGTACACAGTATATTAGACTCCCACAATGGTACATGGGTACATGTCCTGCACAGATCCTGAGATTTCTTCAATATGATTAGTAAGCAAGAGTAACCCTTATCCTGAGTTTGGAAGAAAGAAAGTAAGAAAGTTAGTGAACAAGAAAATAACAGAGAAGGAAGAGTAATAGGAGATATATCCTGGTATGGAATGACCTGGCTGGTTCTTTCCATTAGAAAATCAGTACAGATTTTTCTGCGGAGGTAATAATTACAATAAGATTTGAATGCCAAAGCGACACCTGCTACAGAACAAGTACCGGCAGAAAACCATTTTAGACATAAGGGTGAGCAAAAGCAAAGACTCCAAAGCTGGAGCAGGTTTAAGTGTTTCGGGAATTTAAAGATCAGTAATCAGTAGAAGGGAAATCCAGGAAATGCTGAGTAGAAAGTAAGAGTCAAGATGAGGATCGAGAGTCTGTACTGGGACTTCCCATGGAGTGGGGCAGTCACTTAGGTGGTTTCTAAAAGTTACAGTACTGTATCTATTAAATGGTAATGAGGATAGATAGCACAGGTGATAGGAGGAGGCTAGGGGCAGTTAAGAAGTCTTTGCAGTTTTTCAGGTGCAGTGCAATAGAATAATTCAGGATATGCATTGCAGATAAACAGAATTAAACGTGTTAGTCAAGCAGCCCTGGTGGCACAGCGGGTTACACATCAGGCTGTTTACCACAAGCTAAGCAGTTTGAAACCACCGGACACTTCATGGAAGAAAGACTGGATTTTCTTTTCCTGTAAAGAGTTACAGTCTCAGAAATCCCCGTCACAGGGGCAGTTCTACCCTATCCTATAGGGTCGCTATGACTCAGAATAGACTTGATAGCAGGGAGTAGGACTTGCTGGTCAGATGAAAGTGAGCAGCTGAGTAAAAATAAGAGAAACCCTTAAGTACATCGCAGAATTATTGCCCTTACACCTGAGAAGGAGTTCGCATAGTGTGGTGTTGGGGGGCTTCCACCCTCATGGGGAGCATTTCTTCCTGGAGGACTTTGCATTAGAGCAGTCTTCTGCCCTCTCTTGGCCCCATTTCCCCTCTCTGCAGGAAAAAATTAGACAGACGTCTCTAAGGCTCTGAAAGCCCTATGGAGGAAACTTCTATTCAATTATTACATGGGGCCACCATGAGCTAGTATCAAATGTGGTTTGCTTTGGGAATCAGAAGATGCAAAAAAGTCTTTATTCTTCCAGTCCATGTACTGGAGGCAGGCAAGTGAGAATGTGAGATGGGTGAAGGACTTGGTGTCTCATTCCTAGCTTTGATCAGCAATAAATTTTATTTTTGCCTCTGTAACTGTTGGACTCCACCATCTCTTATCAATTGATTTACATCTCAGAATTTTCATAAAAATATTGAACGGGTTGCAAAGTTCAGGGACCAGCAAGCAGGAGTTCTGCTTGGGATATAAAAGATCTCAGAAATCAATAACCAGATCTTTCATGTAGACTCTTGCAGAGTAGCCTTGAATATAGGGAAAGAGATCAGAGATGATGATGTAAAATTTGAAGGCATTTATTTTATTTATTACAGTCCTTAAACACTTTTCGGGGTAAGTCATTCTTAAATAAATGAGTGCATTTTTAGGAAAAGCAACAGAAGACTAAATGATTTATTGTAACAGTCTTACAGACACTGTAGTTTTTACACATGAGATCGGCCTCTGTTTCCACTCCCACTCCTGCCTTCCATGACAAACTGGGTGTCACCATGACAACTGAGCGAAGAGCTAGTCTCTGCTGAGTCATGCTACTCTACAGCTTTCCAAGTGCACTTCTCATCGCTCAGCCATCAGCAATTTATCCTTGGCTCGCTTAGCATAAATGATGTGATGCAAACACAATTCAATGAAAAATCCCACACACTTCACCTCTGAGTCATCCGAGGTGCGCATCGCCACAGTAATTGAAGTATCTATCCTACAGAACAATACAAGAGCATCCTATTATAGCTGAATCTCTCTCACTGATAAAATCATTACCTCATGTAGCACTGAGATGGGGAAGATTACTGAGGAAAGAGATGTATGGGAATATGTTATTGTGAACACTTTCAATATCCATATTATTTTTACTACAGTATATTGCATGCCTATCCATCAACAAATAATATTAAATGAAATTTTTGAAGTCACTGCCTCCTCCTAATGCACAATTCAATAATAGTATATGGATGAAGAATATTAAATAATATGATTGGCATCGCTAGTATCCAACAGAAAAGATTACAATTTATCATAATTACAAGCAACTCTTTTTCATTATGGTCAGTATTCTGCCACTTATGTACTTAGTTGATATATCTTAACAAATCATAAAATATATTAATCATGCAGTGCTTATTCGATATTTCACCGTTGCTTTCTTTGATCATAAATGCAAGCTTATCCTCAAGTACATACACTTATTCTGCACAAAAGACTTAACTATATAATTTTTTGGTAAATTTTAAAATTAATTACAAAATGATCATTTTATTGACCTGGGGAAAACAAATTGACTGTCATCGCATCAATTCCAACTCAAAGTTACCCTCTAAGAAAGAGCAGAACTTCTCCTGTTCATTTCTGAGAGTATAACTCTTTTTGTTGGGGGCGGGGAAGCTTTGTAAATAAAATTTTATTTTCAAAAATAACCAGTGAGTAAACTGGCTGTATTAGGTTCATTGCCATAGTGTGAAAGCCCATCGGCTAATGTGCCATCAGGGTTGGTAATCCCAGCAATAGCTCATTTCCACATGCAGGAGTATAATAACCAAACCTAACTTTATACATAATTTATTGGGAACTCTTACAAATACTGTAACAATCCACAAATCAATTATATCAAGCAAACTTGTACAGGTGCTGTCATCAGCATTTTCAAAACATCATCTTCCAACTTGAGCCTTTGGATATCAGCTCCTCCATTGTGCCCCCCCTCCACACTACTACGTTTGTGAACCCTTAACAAATTGTCACTATTATTTTTCATATTTTACACCCACCACTGTATCCTTTCACCCACATTTGTATTGTTTGTCCCCCTCAAGGAGGTGGTTATACATCCATCACTGCTCTCACTTCCCCTTTATTCTCCTTTCCCACCTACCTCCCTATATCCTCATGGAATTGCTACTACCATTACTGTTTCTGAGGGGGTTATCTGTTCTAGATTTCCATGTCAACAGTTCTCATCTGAACCAATGTACATAACCTGGTCTATATGAGGCAGGACTTGTGAGGCAGAAATGGGGTTGTGATTGCAATGGGAAGTATAATTAAAGAACTAGAAGAATATTGTGTGTTTTGTCTGTGTTATAGTGCATCCTGAGTCAATATCTCCTTCAATGTGACCCTTCTGTGAGGGGATTATCAACAGGTGGGCTTTGGGACGCCCACTCTGGCCCTTCTACATAATGAAATAATTGCTTGCATTTGGTCTTCTGATATCTGATCCTGTCAAAACCTGGTGATCTCACAGACTGGTGTGCTTCCTCCAAGTGTGCTTTGTTTTTTCCCGGCAAGGTGGCCCTTTGTTTAACTTAAAGCTTTTAAAACAAAGTTTATATATATGGAATTGCCAGGCACCATCAATTTCTTCACCACATTTACTTATGTACCCATTTTGTCTTCAGGGATCCTTTTGGGAAGGTGAGTATCACACAGTTCTAGATTATTAGAAAACAGTGTTCTTGTGTTAAGGAAAGACTTAAGAAGAGAGCTAAAGTCCATCTGCTAACTTAACACACACATATATATATATACACACACAAACCAACACCCCTAGCTTTATATATTAATATATTTACATGTATAACTTTCTATGAGAGTAGAAAACTACATCTTTCTCTCAAAGAGAGGCACCTTACAGCTATCAGTCCAATCTGTAACCAGTACACCACCAGGAAAATCATATACATTAATCTTGATTTTGGTTTCCTAGATAAAAATTATAATTTGGAAAATCAGAATTATAATTGTTCATTTCAAATGGAATATTCTACCAATTAAATCCATCAGTATTTCAGGATCTGCTAAAGAAATATGATATTTAAATTATATTTAACAGTGTTTCAACTCAAAAAGTTCACTTGGCTAGAGTGTTTTAGACTTATATGGTAACAAAATAAATAATTCGGTGTTATAAAATATTTTATTTTTAAAATTAGACAAGAATTTAGGTTAAAATAGTGCTCTTCTTGTTTCTGAGAGATTAGAGATAAGAACAAATCTATAAATTCGGAATGAAACAAAAATAATGGAAACTTGTGATTTGCTGCAAATTAATTTGATTGTATCTTAAGTAAGTGATGAAACTCAGAAACTGGACAAAATACTATTTTAAAGCTGCTGGATGTGCAACAAGGTTGTAAATAGGTGGAAAGGGGCCAGAATCTGTTCAGACTTGTGTTAAGAATCTGAATCAAGTGGTTATTCCATTACACACAGATCTCAATCTCTAGCTTAACTGAGATAAATCTCAATCTCCAGGTTCCCTGAGAAAATATATGTGATTTTTAATTTCTAAGTTAAAGAGTGCATTGACAAGAATTAATCCTTTGATATCAACTGACTAGAACTTGATATGCACCTAATATACTGAGACTTAAGAGGAGAAAGGAGTTAACAGTTGAGTATAGAGAAAATGGCCTTTCTATAGGTCAGCTAATATTAATGGTTGATATATATGCCCTACCAAGAATCACGTTTCCAGGGTTTCTCATTGACTAGGATTTGTTTCCATGACCCTCTTTTTCTGCTAATGTCTTTTCTCTTTTAGTCATGTGACCTACTTTTTGTTTTTCTGGAACTTAAAAATGAGTATGGCCTCCTCTCCCACACTGCCATATGTACTTTTTTTTTTTTTTTGGCATCACTGCTCTCCGGTGGTGGGAGTAGGAGGCCCAGCCCCACTGCTGGAATTGAACTTCTGTCCCAGTGGGCCGCAGTCCCGCGCACAACCACTACGCCACCGGGGCTCAACCCCATATGTACTCTTTATAATTGTCTTGACCTACTGCTATTTCACCCTGTCTTCAATTGCTAAAGGAAACCCAGGGGTGCTGGGGACAAGCATTTCATTGCTAACCCAAAAGTTAGTGACTGGAACCTACCATCCACTTCACATAGAATGATGTGGCAGTCAGACTCCATAAAGATTATAATCCAGGAAGCTATGTTAGTGACCCATGTTAGTTAACTAGTGCTTTTATAATAAAATACTACAAGTACTGGGCTTTAGCAAACTAGAATTCATTCTGTCATAGTTTAGGAGACTAAAAATCAGAATATAGGGTCTTATTTTTAGAAAACTAGGTTTTCTCTTCTTATTGATCCTAAGGAAGTTCATTGTCACCATTCTCTCATTCTTATCTGGATCTAACATTTCTCAGCACAGGAACCCCAGATATATGGATATACTACATTCCTGGTTGTTTTGGGGTGGTACTGAAGATCGTCCACTTATATTGCCATATCTTTCTAGTGAGTTTTTTTAATGGGCTTAAAACTATGAAGTCATTCAGTTAAAATTACCACCTCCAGCTGCTCTGAAGGAGAAAAATGAGACAGTCTGCTCCCACAAAGATGTATAGGCTCTGGAGACCACCTGGAGTCTTCAGACAAGACCTTTTGACTCGGGGCGGGGGGGGGAAATACATTTCTGCAATATCAGAAACCAAGGGAGTAGTTCTGCTTTGCCCTCCATAGTCCTTGTGAGTCAATATGAACTTGATGGCCATGGATTTCAATTTGAGTTGTAAAAGAAAAGGGAACTGAGGCCAAACCCAGGAAAACTTCCACTATATTGAATCAGGAGTCTGTCCTGACAATGTAGCACATTGTCATCCCTCATGAGACATTGAAGGATTCCATCAGATCATAACTTCAAGTTGCATCATTCTATAACTGCCAAGTTGACATATTTTCAGAAGCTACAATCCAATGCATGAAAAGAAAAACAATAGATTCATGTTAGCTCTGCTCTGTCCTATAGGGACTCCATGAGTCAGAATCAAATTCATGGTAGTGGGTTTGGGGGTTATTTCCAAATTCAGTGTTTGACAAGAAACACCCCCAAGGTCGCACTTTAGAGAAATGAGATAAAAATAAGATGGAATTTTTAAATTTTCCTTTGTATTTTGACTTTTTTAATAGTCAGTGAAATGGCTCTAAATCTATCGCCATGCTTCATTAAAAGACATATTCACAAATGCTATACTACATTGACTAAAGTAGCATTGTCAATACCACATTTTTATTACTGTCAGTATGAAGTAATCCAGAGAGAACATCACAGAGTCATCATATGGACATTGAGTGGATTTCTACTGAAAGTCACCCTACAGAGAGTTTCTACAACTTGAAATCTTTATGGAAACAGTCAGCCTCATCCTTTTCCTGAGGAGAGACTGATGAGGCTGACCTCATAGTTTGTAGATCAATGCCTAACCAACTGACCTTATAGTCAGTAGCTCAATGCCACCCTCTTCACAAAATGTGTCTCTATGCCTTTGGCAACCAACTATATCATACATAATATTATATATTATATATTATATGTGTACACCCAAATCTAGGTTGACAGGAGGTTTTTCATCATTTTCATTAAATTGTATTACATTAGTGGCACATATCTTTTCAAAATATATTGGAAAAAGGTTAATGATTATATGAGTCAATTCAAGGATTTAATTAGTCAACCTGCAGCTTTAAAAATAAAATATGTATTGAACTTTTTTATCTTAAAAGTCTTCTTAAGTAGAATATAATTTAAGATACCTTAATAACCATAGGCTATTATACATTCTGCTATGATACAATATAGAAAGATTATGGCTTTCATTATCATAGTTAACAATTATAAAGGACTAAAATGATATTCTTTCACATCCAATTACCCTTGTGCATAAAAAAATTATGTTCTACACTGTGTAGAGAAACAAAAATATCTACAATTGGACAAGTAGACACCATCATGAAGACAGAAAATATTGGGATTGCCAAGGATTTAATTTTATTTCAATCACATTCTACAGAAATGAGAGCAACAGTCAGGAAATTGAGTAACACATCACAATGGAAAACTATGCAACAAAAGTCATCTTTAAAGGGATTAAAATCAAAGATATCACTTTGAAAATAATAAGGTCAAGAGAGAGTTCATAATTTAAGATACCACCGTAAGCACAGGGCAGAACCTTATGATCTGACGATAAACCCTGGGTAGGTTTTTCATCTCTTTATTAAGAGGCCTTAGACTACTTTGGGCAACCATCTTCATCTTATTCTCTGAAAATTTAGACAGCTATCAACTTTTCTTGTTGCCAGAGGACAGTAACAGCTACCTCTTCCCACTGTCAGCTGTCATCATCTGTTTCTAGTATATGAGCTGGAAAATCAAATGATCATGGTTGCTGAAAATTCTACATGAGGCAGATGTAACAGCTTCTGAGACATACCTTTTACTATGGAGTCAAGTTCATGGATTGAGTGGAAAAGTCGCAAACAAACTATCAAGGGGACTCACAGACTTCTTGAGTGTGTGACTCAATTTTAGAAGATGGAATCTTCCACTGAATCAGATCCTAAAGCAGAGTAAGTGTGACTGAATTTACATTTTGCCCTGAGGTGGGAACAGGGGCAAGGACTTGAGCTCCCTCCAACCAAGCTACTCTGACTGGGATTCCTCTTTGTTCGGCTCTGTGGAGAATGGCCCATTCATTTATGCATGAATCTCTTCATGGTGAGCATTTGGCAGTGTGACTGAAAGTATGGGCCTCATGTCAATATCTCTGCTTGCAGTGGTTGATACCAGCCAGAAAAAAAAATGTAAAAATAAAGGGGAAGCATTTGGAAATGTTCAAAGCAGTTTGACATACTGTGTCTTTTTTTTTAAAAAATCATGTTTTAAGGCTGAGCCCCGGTGGCTTAAGTAGTTGTGTGTGGGACTGCAGCCCACAGGCTTGGTGGTTCAAATCCAGCAGTGGCTCTCAGGAGCAGCACTGGGTACTGTCCACGACCACCAGAGGCAGTGATGCCCCCCCCCAAAAAAAAAGAAAATGAAAAATGAAACAAAAATCATCCTTTACCAAAATCTTGCAACAAATAGAAATGAAAAATAAGTAAATAAAAGAGAGCAAAAAGAAATGCATCAGTAAGCAAGAAGACTGGTGAAGCACAGCATTCTCAAAGTGAAATGGAATCTAATGTCTTCAATGTAGTAAAGACTAAGAAAGAAAAGCCTATGGGACCTTCATTTGCTGTTGAAGCAAAATTCAAAATGAGGAAAAAGCCAACTTCAAAAACTTACCAGTAATTTTTAATTGGAATTTATGAAGAATGACCCCAGGACAATTGGAAGTCCTCAAAAAATGCAATGAAATACATAAAGGTCCGTATCTCATCATCAGTGAGCTGAGATGGACTGGTTTTGGCCATGGTGAATCAGAAAAACTACATGTTAGCACGCTGGAAATGACACAACCCAGAGGAATGCATTGCATTCCTAGTCAATAAAACATTTCAAGCTCGGTCTTGAAGCATAAATGCTGTCTGCTATCTATACCCAATAAAGTTACTGTCTCAAATATAAATTCAAATATAAATGCAGCCACCACTAAAGTTAGTGATGAAGGAATTGTATTAAATTCTTTAGTCTGAAATCAATCAAGCATGTGACAAATCTGCATTGAAAATTATTGACCATTGGAATGAAAAGTTGCAAACAAAGAAAAAGGAACAGATGCTGCAAAATATGGTCCCAAACAAGACATTTTCAAATACAATGTGAGAACATTTAGCTATCTGGAAAAAGAACACTCATTGTAAAAGTTGAAAGATACATTGAAATAATTTTAAAATATCTTAGGAAGAAGGAAAATGATGCATGATAGAAGACACTCAAACTCAATCAATAGTTATTCAGGTGAAACCCAGGGAAGCTTCATCCATATGATAGGAGATATGGTGAAAAGGTATATCTCTTAAACAAATAGTAAAATATAAAATAACAATCTTTACTTTTTAATATAGATTTTATTCAGGGCTCATACATTTAATACATCATTTAATATATTTAATACATTGTGTTAAGCAAAAAAATATATATATGGTCGGAAGGAGAGAAAGGATGCTGAAAATTTCATGGTAGAATTTGTAAGATCAACTATTTCCAACAGCAACTAAAACACGGACTGCTTCGGATGGAATACACCGAAACCAAATTAGCCACATCTGTGGGAAGAGACAATGGAGAAACTCCATTGTCAGCAACTAAGCCAGGGCCTGGCTATGCAAAAGATAATCAATTGCTCATAAGAAAGTTCAGGTTGAAGCTAAAGAAAATTAGAAGTCCAAGAAAACCAACATATGACCTTGAGTATATTCTGTAATCATCCTTAATGATTGAGGGCCTGATGATCTGTGGGACATCAAGAACATCATTCATAAAAAAGTAAAAGGTCATTAGAAAGACAGGAAAGAAAGAAACGAAAAAAGTGGGTTCTAGAGATACTCTGAAAATGTTGTTAATCATAGGCTAGCTAAAGCATATGGAGGAAATGATGACATCAGAGAGATGACTAGAACATTGCAAAGATTATTACCAGGAGATAAAATAAAATGTTATAATGAAATAAGCAAAAACCTAGTGCTTGAAAACCAAAAAAGAGAAAAGGAAGAGTGTCCTTAGCATATCTTAAACTGAAACTTAAACTCAAGAAATTATTCAATCCTTGAGCTACAATATTGAAAAATTATATGACAAAATAATGACTTATGCAGAAAGCTTCAAAAAGAAATGGAAAGAATATACAGAGTCATTGTGTCAAAGAGAACGAGGCAATTTAAGAATGTACAATATGGTAAGAACCAAGGGTATTGAAGGAAAAAATTCAAGCTGCATTGAAAACATGAGCTCAAATCAAGTGTCCCAGAATTGATGAAATACCAATTGAAAGCACTTACTCATCTCTGCCAGAAAATTTTGAAAACAGCTAGTTGGCCAACTGATGGTAAGAGATTCATATTTGTATAATTCCAAAGAAAGGTGACCTAGTATAATATTGAAACTACAGAACAATATCATTGATATCACATGCAAGTACATTTTTGCTGAATATACTCCCCAAAACAGTTGCAACAGTACCGAGAGAGGTTGCTATGAGCGGTTCAAGCCAGATTTGGAAGAAGACATGGAACCAGAGATATCATTGCTGATATCATTTGGATCTTAGTTGATAACCGGAATGCCAGAAATATGATAACTTGTGTTTTGCTGACTATGCTGAGTTATTCAGTTGTGTAGATTATATCACACTGTGAATAACATTGTGAAATATAAAAGTTCTAGAATGCTTAATTGTACTCATGGAACTTCTACAAGGAGATCTAGAAAAAGTTGTGCAAACAGAATAAGAAAATGTTGCATGGTTTAAAATCAGAAAAAATGTATGACTGAGTTGTATTCTCTTACCATAATATTACTATACTTAATCAATCTGTATGCTGGAAAAAATAATCAGGCAAACTGGACTGTACAAAGAAGAATTAAGCATCAGGTTTTGTGGCAGGCTTCTTAACAGATAACACAAAATTGCTTGCTGAAAGTGAAAAGTATTGAAGCCCTTACAGATCAAAGTCAAAGATTGCAGCCTTTGGTAGGGATTATGACTCAATGAAAAGAATACCAAAATCCTCACAGCTGGATCAATGGGTAACATCATAATAAATGGAGAAGAGTTTGATGCTGTCAAGAACATTGTCATATTTGGATCCTCAATCAATGCTCATGGAGGCACTCATCAAATGGCACAGTGCATTTAGTAAATCCGCTACCCAAAATCTTTCTAAAGAGTTGAAAAGCAAGGATGTTACTTCAGGATGATGGTGGACCTGACCCAAGCCATCTTATTTTTGTTTGCATTGTAAGCCTGTGAAAGCTGGTTGCTGAATATGGTAGCTAGTGCTTGTACCTTATGTTGCTGGAGAAGAATATCAAAGCTTTGGATCGTTAACAGAACAAACAAATATGTCATGGAAGACATAAAGCCAGAATGTTCCATACAGGCAAAGATGATGAGATTTTGTCTAAAGTGTTTTAACTTTTTTTCAGGAGAGGGAAATCCCTGGAGAAGGATGGCATGTTTAGTAAAGTGGGTGGGCAGCTAAAAAAATAAAGGAAGGAAAGGGTCTGCACAAGATGGATTGACACAGTAGCTGCGATTATGGGCTCAGCCCTATAAACAAGTGTCAACTTAGCCCAGGATTAGGCAGTGTTTCCTTTTGTTGTACATAGCTTTTCTCTCACTTAGAACCCATTAAATAACACCGAGTAACAATACAGCAACCAGCATGCAAACTGGTCCTGTACCATAGAGTTTAAGAAACAAAATATTTGACATTTCAACTTCCATACAACTAATGTACCCCCAAAGTTATAAAGTCACATGGAAATATCAACTAGAATACAAACTGAGCACAATAATAAAAGCTTCCTTGTCTTTCCCCTCACCCACCAAATCTTTTCCCTTAAACATTTACCTTTTGTTTCCCTGACTTATTCACTATACTTCTCTATTGAGACCTATTGAGATAAATGGTTTTTTTTTTTTACTTTCAAACTAAAGAGGATTATGATGTCAGTCTTCTAGAAATTGGGGTAAATCATACTTCACTTCACATATGAATACTAGAAAAAGAAATAATTAATATAGTAAATTGCTTATCAGGATGACTATTTGGACATGCCCAAAGCAGTTGATTCATTTACTTACCAGGGAAGTTTTAGTTTGTTTGTTCTGAATTTTGCAGATAATGTAGTCCTATAAATACATACCAATTTAGATAAAAACTGCTTTTTCTGGTATTAAATATAAGGGTAGTTGAATATTAGCAAAGTAAAGAAAACTAAGGACATCTTTGATTTGTATACAGTGAATGAGAAATAGCAATTAGGACAGTTTGGATGCCAAATGATATATTTGCATATAACAAATATATGCAGATTTATTGCATATTCAGATCTGTGATCTTTGCATAGCCAATAGCTAATAAATAACTACCAGGAGATACCCATGCATTCCACAGGTGAGCACCCAGAACTCAAAATCACAGCAACTTTGTTGGGGAGGTGAGGGGGGACTATAAAAAAGGAACATTTCTATGATGGAATGAACTAATAATACTTAAGATTTTGCCAGGCATCCTTTTGGATACTTGGGAGGAATCAGTGAACATGACTGAGAAAAATCCCTGCCTTGTATAGTTTTCTCTCCAACAGAGGGAACAATAGATTCAATAATAAGGAAGCGGTGCAAACAAGTAGTTTATATGTTAGATTAAAGGGTTATAGTGCAGCTTATAAAAAGGTAATAAGAAAGAGCAGAGTGAGTATTAGGATTGGGAATGTTAACAGAAGTACTAATAGTAGGGTCATCGGTGACCTGCGAATTTTCAGCAATGATTTGGGCAAAAATATGAAGAAATTTTGATAGTAATTTGATAGTAATTAATAATAATAAAATAATTAGCTTCAATCAAATATTTCCCTGAAATACTCATATTTTAGTAAATGTGATTAGCAAAAAAATCAAACTGAATACACACACCCAGAAAAAGAACCAAAACAAAATAATTAAATGAAATGTATCATGTGTTCTAAGAGGTTTCAATTTCAAAAGCGAGAAGACAATGTGATGAGGTGAGAGGTAGCTGTCTGTTCTACCTGCTACAGATTTCCCTCTATTCTTTAAGAGAGAAACCATGTTTCTTTTCTTATATGTGAGATAAGGGAGACCCACGAATTCCAGACTGTCACCTTGAAGACCCATGATTGGATCTGTTCTTCTTTTCTCCTTTCTACTACAATTAGCAAAGAGCAGCGAGAACTGGAGAATCAAACCTCTCCCCTCCTGGCAGTGCCTTCTTGTGCTAGTTGAGTGGTTGGAAGGCTGGGAAGAGATCAAAGAAAGGTCTAGGAAAGCTGAGGCTGAAGCAGACAGCATATCTAGTTAAAGGCCCTTACTTTGGAACCATGCCTCTGAGCAGCCACCAGAGATACTGAAGGTGAGCATCGCACCCTGAAGCTCCCCAGCAGCCATCAGGGCAGTTTGGGCTTTCATTTAAAGTAGAGTCTTGATGGGTATGGAAAGGAAACGAAGTCATTTTGGTTAAGTAAGAATAGAAATTAGTGAGAAAAGCCAGAGTCTCTTTACATTTGCTCCTTTAAACCTTGCTCCATGTCTATCTTCTTTACATATAAGCTAAAGCATTTGCAAAAGATTACAGAAATACTCAGTAAAAAAAAAGATTACAGAAATATATTTAATAGAAACCTACTGTTTTGGTGATGCATATAATTTTACCTGGTGCTTTAAACCATGCAAACTAATTACATAGTATTAAGGATGCCCATATATCTAATGTAAAATTTTTGTTAGTAATTCTATTAAAAGAATATTAATATGTGCATGAACATAAACATAGGTACATATATGAATCTAAGTATAAAATTAAATATAGACATATAATGAAAATCTCAAAGTTTACTCTTCACACAACTCTTCTTTTTTAATATTGACTCCACAAATAAAACATTTCCAATTGTTTTACCTTCATGGTATTGTTTAAACCATTTAGAGTTACTATGTCTGTGTCTGTCAAAGTACATGTAAATCAGAAGAGCAAAACTTCTTTTATCATAAAAAGGGGGAATTACCAGATATATTTTTGGATATAAATATATTGGATATTTATTTTCTGAAAATAAATATGTATGACTTTTAAAAGAATATGATATTTCTGAATGCTTCACAACTTTCCATTTGTTTTCAAGTCTGTGAATCTTCTGGTTGAGAAAGAGTTTCATTATATTTTATTTATCTAGCTATCAGAGAATTTGTAACAGGGGAGTTTCAGTTTGTTTATGTTGGCTTGTTTCTCAGAGAGGAAAGAACAGCACTCATGGGGTTCAGATAAAAATTGTAAACAAAACTTTGCTATTGTGTCCCAAAGTAAGGCATGAAGAAGTTCAAACAAAAGTGCAGCAATTCCCACTTTATATCTCTTGTCAGTGCTGAAATCCCAGCTGTGCTCAGATGCCACTACAGTTTGGTGCACAGCTGTGACATTATAAAAGAGACTCAATTGCCAATCAAAGTTTGGCTTGAGAGATTCACTGTCCGAGCCATTGTCTAATAAAACTTCTGGAACTCCATGCCCCATCCATTTATTGTCTCCATGAACAATCCAGCAGTGTGTAACCAAAGACGTTGCAGAATGTCTCTCATACCTTTAGTCATTATTTCAAGGAACTCTAGCTTTTAAGTGAAATTCAACAGTGGATTTCAGCCATATCCTACAATGTCCCTTCCATGGAGACATAAGAGGTAGCATAATGGAGAGTCACACATAAAGTACACTGTGTTTGGTGTCTTCCAACTCGTTTTTGATGCAAGAGAACTGCAAAAGACAAAGGCAGCACCTCTCAATTAACCACAAAAGAGAATGCAGTGGACTGAATGGTGTCTCCCTAGAAAGATACATATAGGTCCAAATCTAAAGATGCTGTGAACGTTGCCTTATATGACAGCAGACTGAAGATCGTCTTGAATGATAAGATCTACAATTATGCTGAGGTCTTGAGAAGAAGAAAAAAAATTCCAAGAACCACTGTAGCCCTTAAATAAAATCACATGTAATCCTCCAAAGATATGAGGAAGGAGAAGAAAGGATAATGTGGCCAGGGAGACAGAGATTGGAGAAGTATGGCCACAATTCGAGAATGCCTGGAGTCACCAGAAGGTGGAAGAGACAAGGGGGAAAAAATCTCCCACAGAGCCTGCATAGGGAGTGCAGCTCCACAGAGCCCTGCATTTTAAATTCTTTGTCCTCTTGAGATCTGGAAGAAAATAAAACTCTGTTGTATTAAGACACAGACTGTAGCAATTTGTTACAGCAGCTTTAGGATATTACTACAGAAGATAATTGCCATTTTTATTGTTTTGTACCTGAAATGAAGTCTCAGTTTCCAGATAGCACTGTTTATATGACAAATATGGTCGTATTTCCCAAATGGTTGCGACTCTGTGAAACACTAGCACTATAAGACATTAGACATAAAAAATATCTTTGGTCAAATATAGTTTTGTTTCTCTTTGCACAGCCTCAATATGCACTGTCATTTTGAAGATTGCAAGAAGTGTTGTGATCAATTAATTTATGTCTACACAAGTCAAATCCGAGACTATTTGCCTACAGAACCTCTCCTTGATATCAATAAACACCGTTGTGCTATCTGCAATGCAAATAGGAAATTTTGGAGGTGGTTAACATTGAGAATAATGATCATTTTAAAGAAAATGTGTCAAATAAAAGTAGAAATATAATTTCTATTGAAATAAAAATTATAATATATAGGATGCCTGATGCCATTATGCTTTGGGAAGCCAAAAACTAGATAAGTGGTTAAAACATACCTGCTGAAGAATAGAGAATGTTGAGGCTTTCCTTTCCCACCGAGACTTATAGTCTCAAAAACTCACAAGGGCAATTCTCCTCTAGATCTTTGGCAGTGACTTACACCCATAAAGATATATATATATATGTATGTATATGTATATATATATGTAGAAGTGGAACTCTGTTTCCAATTACATCACTTATCTATTTATTTATATGTAAATATTAATCAGGAAAATGAGAAGAAATTTACCTGTAAATATTCTAGAAATCTGTGTTTTTCCCTCTGGAAAAAAGAGGCTAAATGCAGTGTGTGCCACAAAAGACCAAAGTCTTTATATGTACACACACATACACACACACACACACACATACACACACATTAGAATCAGTTGTATCTGGATTCATACTGTAGGGGTGGAGTCTAGCCTGTCAATCTGGAGATAGACAATGAGACCTCTGTGTGGTGTTGCCTTCTAAGACTTCTGGGAAATGTGCTAATTCCTTCTTGGATGTGGAGACCCTGTCTCTCTCCATTCACTTCCTTGGAGACGCTCTCCTAACAAGGCTTATTTCCTGGGAGACAACACTGAGGAGAAGCCCCATGGAGCTACCCTAGTGCCTTGAGCTGCCCAAGCCACATGGATGCAACCAGAACTCTGAAGCCCAAGGAGCAACTTGAAAATCCCTGTCAGCCCAGAGATTCTTCTAATGCCACTGGCATTCTACCCATCTGGTATGTGATCACCTTGCATTTAGCGTCATTGCATGTGTTTCATGAGTCTGAAGAAGACTTTATATACTGGTATCGGACATATGGGCAAATATCAGACTGATGAGCTTGGACTGGGCTTGGGTTAGAATGCTTTCTCAATGTTCAACTGTTCTTGTATATAAATCTCTTTCTTATACACATATGTATGTCCATGGACTTTTTTTTCTCGTCTAACCCCTGGACTAACAACACATAAACACACACACACACACACACACACACACACACACACACAGGAATAGAGTCATAGACTAGGGGCATAACTGAGACACTTTGGTCTTTTGTGGCACACACTGCCTTTAGCCTCTTTTTTCCGGAGGGGAAAACACAGATTTCTAGAATATTTACAGGTAAATTTCTTCTCATTTTCCTGATTAATATTTACATGTAAATAAATAGATAAGTGATGTAATTGGAAACAGAGTCCCACTTCTACATCTGGAAACATTGCAAAAAGTGCTCCACTTTCATATGTACCATACAACCACAGTATCTTCAAAGTTAGAAACAAACAAATATCAAATCCCCTGGCCTTATCAAATTAGCATTCCTTGTTTTGTAGACTAATTTCAATTTGAGACCGTTATATTTAAAGAAAGAGAAAAGAAAAGGAGGAAGAGGTCATAGCACTCTCTTTAATCACTATTTGAAAAGTAATATGTATGGATAAGATACGTCTTCCTTTAAATTCTATGTGATACTATTCTAAGAATGTGACAGTTACGAACATATTTATTCCTTACCATAAAATTGTTGGGTGGGCATTCTCCTCACTTCTATGTAAAGTGGAAATGATAGATGCAATAGTAGGCCATGGGTTTGGGCCAAGGAAACATAGGAGGGTGACAATGGAGTTTGAATCCAGATACAACTGACTCTAGCATTTACACTTCTAACTACTAATAGGTGCTACCATTCGAACAGTGCCCCTGTGTCTTTAGATGTCTCAAGGCATTATTGCAGCTATTCCTAACTGGTCAAATAATAGACATTTAAATAGAAATTGTCTTCCTAGTGAGATTGATCATGAAGTTATCCTAAATGAAGCATTTCACTTTTATCTTTTATTTTGCAGCAATCCCATAGCTTTAGTGAAAAAAAAGCTAAACTTATGCAGATTGTTATCTAATATTTTAAAGTCTTCAGAAGTTGAAGCTGGTTTCACAAGACACTTGCTTTTCCAAATATAGTAGCTTACTACCATGATTCCTTCAGTTCCACTGATTCAAATGTGTAAAGTGTGCAGCCCTGAAATGATGGTGCGAAAGGACTTCCCTTTCTGAGCAAGTCTTTTACAGATAGGTTCACTTCTCTCTCTTTGTTATGTCAGAAGTTTGTACTTCTTTTGATGAAGATAGAATCTGCATACCTAATCTACAGACTACATCTGTCATCTTCACACATTATAAAATAAAATCGTGTACTTTCATAGTGTTTAAATATCTTTACATCTATAAAAGCTATTCATTAAGAATATATTCATGAAAATTCCAGGATCAGTGGCAAATGCATGTTCCTAATCCCAGTTTTCTGAATAAGTAAAACAGAGAAAATCAACTCTCAGCATTATAATGACTGATAAGCCAGCAGCTTATTTAAACTATAAATATCGCTGACAACACTAGTGCCCAAGAGGAGTTGTAAGGAGGCACAACCTTTAGTGTCTCAAGAGATATATTTTCATGGAATACACTTTCATTTATCATATATAAATAAGAAGAGAAAACAAAGGCTATGTCATTTACAAGGAAAACACAATGTATTTGATGTGCTATGCTAGCTTATTTAATAATTTTGAGGATGCTAATTTAATAATATTAAGGAAATTGAAATCCAAGTATCTGAGAATTAACATTCAAAATATCGTTTTATTTGGAGATACACAACTACCTCTACATGTGTAGGTATTTAGGACAATAATACATACTAGTGTATTTAGGGCATATTCCATATCTTTTTTTCTTTTGAGTAGTTTTCATAAAATATGGTCTGTAGGGCTGAGCCCCGGTGGCCTAAGTGGTTGAGTGCGGGACTGCAGCCCTCAGGCTTGGCGGTTCAGATCCAGTGGCAGCTCTCAGAAGCAGAGCTGGGTAGCACCCACAGCCACCAACGGGCAGTGATGTCCCCCTCAATAAAAAACACATGGTCTGTATAAGTATATGGATGAGTATGTCTACATGTGAGTAAAAGCTTAAAGACAAACTACAAATCATTTCAATTCACATTCATATTACAGCTAACATTTTAAAACAAATTTCCAATGATACCTTTAGAAATGAAAAAAATAATTTAAAAAATATACATACACACATTTTTAATCACAGTGAAACTGTTCTTTAAGGGCTTAAAATTCCATCAAGAAATTCTTGGTTCAATGTAGATTCAGTATATATCTATATACTGAGTCTCATTTTAGTTTCTCTACAGTCTATAAATTTTTATTAGATTTTCACTGTTTTGAATAGCAGGATTTCAAGTCAAAGCCTATCTATTCTATATCAACACAGCAAAGCTTTCATCATGCCTTAGGAAAATAAGGGTTTCCATGTGATGATTATCATAGATCATCCTGAATAAGAAATCCTTTGTGTAGTCTGTTTCAAGGTCAGGAAGCCATCTCGAATAGGATTTATTCTTTGTTCCAATCATTTTGAAAAATATTTTTAAGCAACAAATATTTTCTGACTCCTACACTGTGACAGTCATTATTTTTAGTGTGTGGAAGAAGAGGGCAAAGAGCACTATCACAGACTGCAATGCTTGTTACCATGATGGGCATGCAACAGAATTATTGCACAGACTCTGATGAAGTAATAGAACTACATAGGAAACTTGGAAGCAGCATAGAAACTAGACGAGACCAGCCAAGACATTGTTGACAAGACTAAGTCTAGGACTGGTTGCTATGGATGAATAAGAATCTAGGATTCTTTTTAATACAAGATATTTTGCTTTGTATAATTCTGCTCGCACTCTCCTCATCAAATATTAGTACAGGAGAAATGCTCCCATCTTAGAATAGGACTATTATAAGACTAGGTCTTGATTCTATAGTCTATATTGCTACATTAAAAATAGAGCTCTCAATTGTGGAACAGTGTCCACCTTGTTTTTAAACTTCCATATTTTCAGAATCATTATTGGGGAACCTTGAAGTACAAATGAGTAGTATATTAAGTTATATAAATCACTTACTTGGAATAAATGTGACAGGCTGTAAAGCTTGACAAACCGAAAAAGGACCATATCATATGATTCTGGCAATGTCACTCCAGACCTTCTTAAACAAAATAGTTATTAAGTATCTACTGCAGTACTGTGACCATTCCAGGATCCTTAAAACAGAATAACAAAGTTTCTGCCACTAAAGAATTCACAGTATTATGAGGCAGACAATAATTCTAGTGTACTGTGGCCATGAACAATGCCATAGGTTGTCCACAGAAAAACAAAGGGGCCTCCAGACCAAAAAATCAAGAAGGTCCATCAAGACTTCCCAGATGAAGCAAAGTTTGAAGTAAGACTAAGACCCATAGGCATGTGAAAGAGACTGGAAATGTATTCTTAGCAATTGAAACAGATCAGACCAGTGGGTGATGCAAATGAAAATAGATGGCCCCTTGCAAATTCTGAGAACCTAATCTACAAAGAGGATGCTCTAGTGTCATTGTCGAGTAAATGTTGAACTTACCATAAGGTCAGTGGTTCAAGTTCACTAGCAGGTACTCAGGTGTGGGGGGTGGGGGGAATTGAGGCCCTCTATTCCTGAAATGACTTCCAGCCTTAGAAACCCTATCTGGAATCACCTTACGTGAAAATCTAGAGCAATGTTTTTGAATTTCATATTGACAGGATGAGCCTTGGTGTCAAGTGGTTAAATGGCCAGCTGCTAATTCAAAGGTTGGTGTTCCAGACCCACCAGCTGTTCTCCTGTGGAAAGATTCAAAGACCACATGTGTACAGATTCCACCTTGGAAAGAGGAGGAGGTATTTCTACTCTGTGGCATCAGGTTACTCTGAGTAGCCAACAACTCTGAGACAATGTTTTTTTTTGTTTTCATACACAAGGAGGGCTTCTGGTTGGTGAAAACAGTTAACATGCTGGGCTGTAAGCTAAGGGGCTGGAGGCTGGAGATATGAGTTAATCTAGCAAGCCTTGGACAAAAGTCCAGGTAAACTACAGTAAAAGAAAAAAAAATGACTTCTCTTGTAAAAGATAGTTCTAATTTGACATCCATTGGGTGACCATGAATCAAAATTGATCACTTCCAACCGATTAATATAAAAGACACAATTTCTGGGAAATATGCAAGAAAATATCTCTATATTGTTTTGCATCATTTATATTCAAGTCATTAGAACATATTTCATTTGTGCATGCTTTTGTGCATGTGTGTGTAAAGGTTCCTATTTAAAACAAGCATTTATACAGATATCTTATTGTCTTTGGGCGTAGTAATAGTTAAAATCTAAGATGCAGTGGATCTTTTAATCTCAGATCACCAAGTTATTCATTTGAAAAAAATTTATTGTCATAAATGACAAAATAAGTTTGCTTCTACATGCCAAATCCAATTTTTAGCTGTTGGTTAAAGCATTTGATTGCTAAGATCCTAATGCCTTGCCTGGTCCTGGAGGCGGTGCCATGCTTGATTAGTACTGCCTGCTGCCTATCAGCAAGTACGGGGTGCCTAATCTGAAGTGAATCCCTGAAGAAGCTATTTATTTCGCATTAGGCTAAAATCTAAGAAAACAAAATCCATAATATCAATGATGGCTAGCATTAATTGAGCACTTGCAGCATGCTCCCCACCAGTGAAGGATTTTACATGTGCTAATTCACTTAATCCTCAACACAATCCTGAGAGGTGGAAATGAAGGCCTTAGAAAAATCAAAGTATGTGTGGAAGTTTAGCAGCTACAGATGCTTCTCACCCTAGCTATTGTTTGTAAAGGAAATACTCTCACCAGCCTTGCAGGAGAGCTGTTTGTTAACAACCCATGTTCAATTATCCATGGGATGAGTTCAGCTACATCAGTAATGTCTTACATATTTAAACACTACTTTAAAAAGCAGTCAACATGATACCTGAAAGCATAGCAATGTCTCATGAGCAACTGTATTTTAGAACCAATAACATATATTTCCAATACTACCATTCTCTAGCCAAATTTCATTCTCTTGTTAGGTGATGTGGCTTTTGCATTGTGGTGGCTAGAGTGATGATATGATGCTGGAAGCTACACCACTGGTATTTTAAATAACAGCAAGGTCACCAGGGAATACCACAAATAGACTTTGGGTCCAGGGCACGGCACCCATCAGACTCTCCTAGAAAATTTGCCTAAAGGTCAACAAAGAGACCTGGAAATCTTCATGGGCTTCTCTCTCTTTTTGTCATTGCTTGTTGCTGTTATTTGTTTTGGGGGGTTGGGGGGTGGTTTTGCTCTGTCTTGTTTTTGTGCTTATTATTGTCTCTACATGTCTTTCTAAATAAGCCACACAAACAATCCAGAGGATAAAACAACAGGACCTATGGTTCCAGGGGACAAAGAGGCTGGGACACAAGGAAAGAGAGTGGGTTTAACAAACTCAGGGACAGGGGAACAACAAGTGATCTAAAATCAATGGCAAGGAGGGCATAGCATGCCTGGTAGGGCTTGATCAAGGGTAATGTAATAGAGAGGAATTACTGAAACCCTCTCAAAGACTGAATATGATTGTGGGACAAAGAAGAAAGTAAAAGGAAATAGAGGAAAGAACTAGAAGACAAAGGGCATTTATAAAAGTAAAAATACAGGCATATACATATGTAAATACATTTATATATAACAATAGGGAAATAACTCTATGTACATATTTACATGTTAAGTGTCAATGTAGCAGATAGATATTGGGCCTCTACTCAAGTACTCCCTCAATGCAAGAACATTTTTTCTAATAACCTGGCATTTCATGATGCTTACCTTCCTGATACAATCACCGAAGACAAAATGGGTCCATAAGTAAAGGTAGTGAAGAAAGCAGATAGATGGTGCCCAGCTATCAAAAGTTATAATGTCGGGAGTCTTAAAATATTGAGAATAAACAAGTGACCATCTAGTGAGAAGCACCAAAGTTCGTATGGAAAAAGTGCATCAGCCTGTGTGATCACAAGGTGTCGATGGGGTCAGGTATCAGGCATTCAAGATCCAGAACAAAAGAATCATGTGAATGAGGGAAAGTTCAAAGTGGAGATCCAAAGCCCATCTGCAGAAAATTGGACATGCCCTTGCAGAATGATCACAAGGAACCATCCACTCAGGGTGCAGTTTAGTAATGATAAAACATACAACCGTCCCCTAGCTCTTTAATACTTCCTCTCCCACCCCAACCTCATTATCATGATCCCATTCTACCTTACAATTCTAGCTAGACCAGAACATTTACACATGTACAGATAAGAGCTGGAAGCACAGAGAATCCAGGACAGATAAATCCCTCAGGACCAAAAATGAGAGTAGGCATACCAGGTGGGTAAAGTAAAAGTGGATGGAGAAAGGGGGAACAGATCACAGAGATCTACATATAACTCTGACAAATGCACACCATGGCAGATGGATAATATAACAGTGGGTGAAGAGAGACATCAGTCAGTTAAATCATGAAAAATAATAATAAATTATCAAGTGGGGGGGAGGGAGGAAGGGGAAGATGAGGAAGGTGAATGAGGAACTGATACCAAGGGCCCCAATACAAAGAAAATGTTTTGAAAATGATGATGGCAACAAATATACAAATGTGCTTGACACAATAGATGGATGTTTACATTGTGATAAGAGCTGTATAGGCCTCCATAAAATGATTTTTAAAAAAGAAATTGAACTGTGTACTTAATTAGGCAAATCTGCTGCACAAAATCTCTATAAATTGTTAAGAAGATAACTAAATAAAACTATCATTCTGAAGAATAAAATACACCTGCCCCAGGCCATGATATTTTCAAACTCCTGAAAAGTGATAAAAATAATGTTGGAAAAATATGTAATATACCATGCATTGCCTGAGGAAGAAGCAAATCTATCTCAGATGAAGCACAGCCAGCATGCGCCTTAGGAGTGAGGACAGCAAGACTTCATTTCACATTTCATCCAACTTTGTTCAGCTCATTGTATCAGTTGGAACACATTGTGCTTGGTAAAGACCCTGGATGAGGGGAACTGACAAACAATGTAACCAAATGTGGCAAGGGCTGTGAGGGTGGCAGAGAACCATGGAGTGTCTTGGTTTAAGATCCATAAGGCTACTATGAGTCACCCCAACTTCAGGGCAACAAGCCAGAAATCCATTTTGATTGGTAGCAACCTCATATGAAAAGGTAGACCTACTGCATAGGGTTTTCTCAACTGCAATTTCTACAGAAGAAAATCTCCAGGTATTTTGGAAGATGAAATCATGGACACTTACAACTGCCAAACGTTGGGGTTGGAGCTAAGCATTTAATCATCATATGTCAGGGCTCCTTTAGCTTCATTTGATTGTACAGCCCATGTGAAATTAGGGGAAGAGGACTGGCCCTGTAGTTTACAAACCCCAGTGTCAATGACTGTGAGATACATGTTAGTCTCTAGAAATTTCTGGCTGCTCTTGTAGAAAATGGGAATAGATAAAGTAATAGATATGTGCTTAAGTAAGGCTAAGTCAGGTAACATGATTAAACACGTAGGAAAATTTCTGAGATACAAAATATCTTTCAAAATGCTTATGTCTATGCTTTCCTCTTTTCTATTACTACATACAAAGAAGTTACTATATTGGTTGAAATATAAAATTGTTGCTTAATTATTGAATTGATGAGTGAGGTAGAATTTCCACTTTCCATGTATTACCTAGACCTTATATTTTATATAAAACAGATGGTTTTAAAAAAATAGAAACAAGAAAGATCTCTGCATCTGAGTTGTCTGTGTTATTTGTTTAGTTTTATAATGGTGTCTTTGTGGTTTTGATGGATTTAGATGCTATGATTTGTTTCCATTTCTATGTCAATGCTTTGCCAATCAACAACACGTTAATATCCTGATGAAATGCATGAGATAAAATTATTTATATTTTTCCATAAAATTTGTTGAAAATGATTTTTAAACAAGGCAAGGCACTTTAATAAAATGCATGAATCAAAGTTTTAGACTGTCTATCAATGATTATTAACAATATTCATAAGAACCATGTATGAAGATGAAATATATGTCTATATGAAATATCATGGCTCCTTTTCAAAATGAGCACATGAAAGTTACTTTGAGGAAGATAGAAGTCACATTTGCTAAATTTTATACTTACTCCAGAAAAACGGGTGTGTTACAAGAATGTCATTGTGTGGATACCTGGAAGGAATGATTATGCTCAACTGAAGAATGCTATTAGATGCATAAGCAATGGGTCACCAAAGTGCAAACTCCCATTTTGTAGACTTACCAAAATAAAGATCCACATTTACACACTATTAGCTTTCACTTTGTATGGTATATGTTATTATTTATATAACTTCCCTTTGCTTCTTATTAACAAAACTTAAAGATTTCTGGAAATGTAAATGACAGACTTTTTAGGTTTTTTTATGTTTTCACCTTTATTTACTCTTTCATCTTTTTTGTTTTTTGTTTGTTTGTTTGTTTGTTTGTTTTGTGGGCATCACTGCCTCTGGTGGTCCTGGGCACTACCCATCTTTTTTGTTTTAATGATATTAATGACTAATTATTTTGACTAAAATACTCAGGGAAACTTCCTTCCTTAAAAATTCTTACTCTGGAATTTAGAACTGCTTATGTATACAATAATATTACTACTGAGAGTCAGGACACTTTCTAAGATGTGTTGATTCAGTACAATTTATATTAAAATGTTTAATTAATTTCATGCAAATAGACAACTAACACAATTACCTATGTAATTTCACAGTCTGATTATAAAAATGTTTCTTAAAATATCAGATGTTTATAACTCTTAATCATCATTATAATAATAATTTATACTCACTGATGTCGTCTTAAATTGTGGCACGTGATTATGAGCAGAGACATGTGTGTCTAATGTTGGCTTGAAATCCCTGGATGATGGAAATATGTAACTGAATTGGAGGCTAACTATAGGTTCAAAGTGTGAATCTACCCAGATCTGATCTTCCTTCTGAAATATTGCTGGGTAGATTCACACTGCTGAAAAGTCAGCCATTGAGAAACAGAGGGAACTCAATTCTTTGACACATGAATGATGCTTTACCAGTTCTGTGAATTCAGTATGGCACTTCAGTGTGGGACAATTAAAATTTTTAGAAAAGGGAATACCCATTATGTGTGTGGAGTGCATTATACATTGTTGAAAACATTATATCAAACAATTCATAATATTTTTAACTCTTGGTACAAACAAATACTTTATTTGAAGTGTTCTTTTTTAGCTTAAAGTGCTTAAAAAAACAAAAATGTCAGTTTGAGAAATAAGGTGTTCCTTAGGTAAACCATGGCATTTGCATTCATGCTCTATTAATGAAATCTGGACAATAAATAAAAGAGACAGGAAAGAATGATGATTTTGAATTACAGGGTTGGAGAATATCAACCATCCCATAGACTGCCAGAAGGCCAAAGACATCTATTCTGGAAGAGGTACACTCAGAAGTATCCTAAGTCACAGGATGTTGCGATCTCCCTTCACTTCTCTTGGATGTGTGATCAGGAGCATACCAGGGCACGTGACGTAGGGGGGTCAGTGAAAAAGAGGGAGACACTCCATGAGAAGGATGGACCCGGTGACTACACAAATGACACAATTCAGAGGATGGCACAGGACTGGATAGAGGAGTTTTATTCTATTGTAAACTACATTGAGTCAGAACCAACTTAATGGGCAGTGAGGCCCCCCTCCCAAAAAAAAAAAGAACCAACTTAATGGCATCTTATAAGAAACACAACAGCAATATATTTATGGAAAGTGAAGGCACTTAGGTCATTTTCATTTATTTTTATATAAAATAATATTCTACATATTGTTCTCTACATTTGGGTGGGGGGTAAACTGGTTGACAGTCTACAGAGCAGATTGATTTTTCCCGTCAACAATTCACAAGCATTTTGTTTCATGTCATTAATTTCACTCCCCACAATGAAACAACACTGTTTACCCCTCCTCTATTATTTGCTGCTATTCTACCTGTTTTCCTACTCATTCTAAACTTTGTTCCGGGGGCAAATGCCGCCCCCCGCCCCCTTGAGCTCAATGGTTGATTGTTGTAAAATGTGCCAATCACTGTCATGTTGATTTTTTTAATGAATCTCTATTGTGTGAATGAAAAATGCACAATGGTGGTGAGTTCCAGGTCTAAAACTCTTCTAGGAGCCGTACTCTCCCCTGGGGGTTATGTTAGTATCTACCTGACTGGTTAGCCTGGTCTTTACATTACTTTTGAGTTTTGTTCCACAATTTTCTCCCACTCAATCCAGGATCTTTCATGTGATCCTTTTCAGAGAAATTGATAGTGGTGGCAAGGCACTATCTTCTTCTCATGATTAAGTTAATCAGTACATTGGACCAATTTGTTCCGTGCATCATTGATTTTCTTCACTCTTCTTTCCTCTGGACAATGAGAAATCAATATTCCTCTTTAGATAGCTAATCACAGCTTTTAAAGTCCTGGTTATTACTTTCCAAAATTGTGTTTGTGGACCATGTAATGTCAAATGGCCTTGGTGTCTCTGAGACTGGGTTGTGAGTACACAGGTCCAGTAACCCATTCTTACAAGGTTTGAGGATATGTGTAAGAACATGTCATAACTCTGCCCCTTGTATGCTCTACCATGTTCTTGTATATATTTACGATATGTTTCCAGCAAAGGAAAGATTAGATAGATAGTATAGATGATAGATAAATGATAGATAGATGATTGATAGATAGATAATAGATAGAGATAGATGATAGATAGGATGATATAAAGATAGAGATAGATAGATATATGGTTATGTTTTCACTCTCCCTCCAACACCCATTCAGGCTGTCTGTCTCCTTAGACTCCTAGATCAGCACTGCAGCAGATTCTGTCTCAATCACAGCATTTTTCTTTGTTGTCTTTCACTTTGGCACTTCCCTCAGTGTCTTCTCCCACTTCCATTATTATTTGCTAACCTACAACTTGCTGTACATTGTATTACCCTTCATTCAAGGTAACATACATCTACCCTTTGGCTAGTAATTTACTCTTTTTCTTTCCCATGCCTGGTAGCTGTCAAAAAAAGTTTCTTACAGTGTAAATATTTTTTCTTGATTTTTCCATTGATAAGCATTTTGATTTTTCTCTCTGCTCTGCTATGTTCTCTGAGCAGAAGCCTTGATGCACGTTGGTTAAAGTCCTCATTGCTGTGAGACAGTATCCACTTGAGAACACTGACTATTATGCATATTCACACATACACACACTTCAAATGTTGAAACACTTGAGTCATTACATCAGAAACAAACAGATGTAAGCAATTTTATGAAAAACGCAATTATAATTTTAAAAGGCATTTATCCACAATAGATTTTACTATGTACTTATAATCATATATATATATATGATTATACACACACACATATTTCCCTTTGGGAAGTTTTAAGTTTATTTTCATCTATTCCAAGTTGAAATATTTTCACTAGTTGGTAAACTCAGACTTTATCAAGATAATGCCAAAATGACATACCAGATTCATATTAGAAGCTATCATTGGGATAATTAATAGGCCAATGAACCCCCAGATGTATAGTGAAATTTTCCAATTGATTTTACCCAAGCAGAAAGACAGCAGTTTCCTTGGAGGAGACCTAGGCTTCATAGTGCACCCTGCCAAATGGATATGCGACAAGCAAACATTCATCGTCAACCCGGAGTGCCTAAATTTTGCAGCTCATATCACGTAGGTTTACTGGAGTCCGGGTGGTGGTGCAGTTATGGGCTGCGAAACCACCCGCCCATAATAGTCTGCAGGAGAAAGAAGGGACTTTCTCCTCCCACTTACGCTTTCAGAAATCCACATGGGGTCGCTATGAGTTAGCATTGGCTTGATGGCATTGATTTCGTTTTTTGTTTTACTTTGTGAGTAATTTGTAGGCTTGCACGGTGTAGTACATGCATTATGTGTTCGCTAAACTTATGTGCATAAACTATGAACTGCTGAATGAACTCACTAAAAATAAGAATTGCATTTATATTTAAACCGGCATCCAAAATATTCCAATACACGATAACAATGACACTCTATCTTTCAGGAGAATCTCAATGCATGAGAAAAAAGGTCTACAGCGTGAGAGGCACTCCATGTCAAAGTGGGGAAGATGTCAGGAGTGCTTCATATTCAGGGAGAAGAAGGCTGCCCAGGCGTGCAACGATTTCATCCTGTAGGAATGGATGAGAAATCGAACCTAGCCCAGGGAAAGACTATGAGCTCCCCCATCCTGTTTCCTTTTTACTATGTCTTGTTTCACTTTATGAACGTCCTTCACTTTCACCATAAAAACACAGAGAGCCACAGTTCACTGTAATAATACCGTGATCTAGACTCTTGCAGAAACGTTGATCTATGAATCTAAGGAGACATACAGTCGGAATGGGTGTTGAAGGGAGAGTGGCAGTATAAACATATATCTATATCTATATATGTGTGTGCGTGCGTGTATTTTCTAGGAATTTTCAAGTCATAAACATAACTCATTAAAAAATTGCAGTTATTCTAAAAAATAATTTTCTGATATTTACATGGAAATATTGAGTATTTTCCACATTTATGCTTTAACCTCCTTTATTAGAATTTTAAGTTTTACACATCTAACAAATATTTTCCAATTTTTTTATTTTGACAAGTATTATACATAGCTTAACTTACCAATGATGAATTTCATTAAGAACAGCATGATTTCTTAAAATGTATTTTTTTTAAACAGCCTGTTATGTTTCCTGCAAATTTATCTTTACAATGGCTCATTGAAAATGAATCTGCATAGATTAATAGCATTGTAATGACAAATTCAGCTGGGATCAACAATTACAATGATGGAAGGATCAGAACCTCTGGGGCGACTAATCAACAGCCAACCAATTTTGTGACTATATTCTCTAATCTCCTTATGACATCCAGAAGTTTCCACCTATACTGTGTTGGAAACAGAATTATCTTGTTTGGGGTTTTAAAAAAAATATCTGAAATCAAACAACATTGCTTTTCTCTTCCATAATATGAACACTTAGGACCCTCTATCAGTGATTGGGAAAGGAATATTAAATAATTCCATGGTTATCTGGCTGGAGAATGTTATCTAATTCAGAATAAGGGTAGAGTGATTGAGGAAATGAACAGCAATGATAAAGTCTCTATTTTTGAGGATCAAATATGACTCGAAAAGAGACTGTGAACACTGCCATTATTAGAAGTGAGTACACTGCAGTTAACAAGCTGGCAAGTTAGCCAGTGTCTGCCCCCAAACAGAGCCAGGGTTCCTCTTATCACCACGTGGGAGACTTGAGTTTGATTAAGAAAAGACAAAATGATTCTGAGATGCAGGCAGGAATTCAGTGCTGAAGTACCGAAAATGTGTTTTTCATTCTGTCATTTGTGATATTTCCCGAAGCTTATTAGATGTAACTTTTTATTCAAACCTGTGCAAGAGGAAAAAGGAACTTCAAATAACTCACTTCTTAAATGGACAATGTTTGCAGACTTTTCATAAGGAAGAGCACTTTAGAACATGGCACTATGAAACCCCACATCAAGTGCTAAGCTGATGGTGGTTTCGGCCTGTCATTTTCAAAGGACGTATTTGTTAGTTCAGTTTTGGTCACCTTGAAATCTTGCTAATTTAGAGGAAATATAATGAGCTACTAGGAAATGGATTTCTTTGTGACACAGTGGGGTAGATTACCGTGTGGTGCTGCAGCTGACTTGGCAGTTCCCCAAGCATCTGATTTAAAAACCATGCCCACTCCAAAACCAATGTGAGGCTGAGCTGGGTAGGGCTGGGGGCACGGGCACCAGGTCTGTGAAACCCAGCAGCGAGGGCTGGGTGCAAAACTCAGCTGGCAACTGCCTGTGCTTTCCATCTCTGAGCTGGTTAGAGAAGTGAAGGCTGGCTGCAGCCTGTGTGACTTCTGTAGGTAAATTTACGCTTGGACTAAAAGGTTTCTCATCATTTTAACTCAGACAAGATACACTGGCAAAACATCATGCCATTATGGAAACAAATAACTCTTACCACAAAATGGGTATTTCTCATCTCACAAAAATTGATGGCCACCAAAAATAAATCAGAAGAATATACATGACAACTATTTCCATTTTCTTTCTATTTGGTTCTGTCTTCTATACAGAAAGTTACATAATGTGCCATCATTAGTTTTCTTCCTGAAAAGAAAATCTGGATCAGAACCAGTTGTCAAAATTAACAAAATATCTAACAAATTGATTGATGTTTTTGGTTCTATTTTATTGAGTTTTGAATGTGTGTTTATATACTTCATAGATTTAGAATTCACAGAATTCACGTGTTTGGTCAACTGAAAATGTATGTATGTGCATATATGTATGGTAATTTTCTATATATAGGTTTGTTTCTTGTTTTCTATTACAGAAAGTTATAAAACTATTAAAATCAGTACACTCATTTATTTCCAGTATTTTAAAGTTGGCTTAATGATGATTGTTTAAGTTAGTAAATATACACTGGAGTTTTGTTATTGAAAATAATTCAGCTAGATAATGTGATAGTTGTGAAAAATTGAATAAAATTTGGAGTGTCTAATGATGTCCTACAAGTCTAATGAGCTGGACCCTCCTGAAACCAGGCCCCAGGTATGTAAGGTAATGGCTCCTATGCAGGCTTCTAAGGAGCATTCTGGCTGAACTTTTTCAAGGCAGATCTTTTCAAGCTTCTATAGTCCATGACATCTCCAATACTCCTTAGCAGCAGTCTAATGCAAATGCATAAAATTTTTGCTAATTATCCTTATTCAGTGTCCAGTTTCTACATGCACATCCCCAAAACTACTGCCATCGAGTCAGTTCCTCACTGTGACTCTAAGTATGGTTTCTGAGGCTGTGAATGATGGGAGCAGACAGCCTCACCTTTCTCCATCAGCGCTGCTCCTGGGCTCAACCTGCTGACACTTGGTTAGAAATATGACACAGAACTCACAATGAAATCAGTTTTCTGTGCATGTGAGACTGTTGGAAAGACTAAGTCTGTCTCAAAAGCACCAGATCTGAAAAGGAACTAACTGCTCCCCAAAGGAAAGTCTAGAGCAGGAAAAAGGAATGCTATGAATATTTCATAAAATAAATTTTGTATCATTTTACTATAGTCAGTAATCAGGGCTAACACGCAAAAAAAAAAAATCTCATGGCCATTAAATTGATTCAGGCCTAAACCAACCTGACACTATAGAACAGAGTAGAATTGCCTGTGTGGGTTTCTGAGACAGTAAATCTGCATAGGAGAAGGAAACCTCATCTTTTTCCCCATAGAGTCGCTGGTGGATTCAAACTGCTGACTTTGAGGTTAGGAGCCCAATAGGAAACCCACTATATCACCAATGATAGAGCTATATCAACATAGAATAGCATGATGAAACATAATAATGGTTTTGTTTATACAATTCCAAATTCAATAAATCTTCTTGGTTCACAGTCTTCACATTTTTACATGAGATTGGATATACTTGCTGGTTATCAAGTACACAAATCACATATACAAGAAATACCACGCATTTTTAAACATATATTTATTAATACAGGTTAATGTATATTCTACTTGGGTTAACAAGCTTTTAAAAATTCCCAGATACTGAAAAAGCACAG